>JAJIYU010000548.1:0-48076 GCA_030144865.1 Tinospora cordifolia
TTATCCCACTTCCACTTAGGAACTGGAAGTAGTTGCAACATCCTTGATGGTCTTCAACATTCCTCCTTCACCTGTTGATAGGTCAAGCACTTAGAGATATACTTTGCTATGTTACTCTTCATGCCTCTTCACCAGTAAACTTTTTTGAGATTTTGATACATCTTGTCACCTCTTGGGTGCATAGTGTACTTGGTTTGATGTGCATCATCCAAAATGGTTCTTCTACTTTGTCTACTCTTAGGTACAAATATACTTGTTTCTCGTTTGATGTTATACCTGGGTTATAGTCATTGATTAGTTGATACGTCTACCCCTTTTCTTCATTGTTCTTGCTGAACTTCCTACTGAGTGTATCAGCTATCACATTAGTCTTTCTTGGATGGTAACACACCTGAAAATCATAATCTTTCAAAAATTCAATCCACCTCTGCTACTGAAGGTTGAGTTTCTTTTGGGTATAAATATACTTCAGGCTCTTATGATCTAAGAATAAATCAAAACTTTTCCCATAGAGATAATGCCTCCAAATTTTTAGTGCAAAAACAATTATCGCTAACTCTAAATCATGAGTGAGATCGTTTTATTCATGGTTCTTCAATTGACCAAGATGGTTTTAGTACAACGTCAGGCCCTTCCCATCTTGCCTTAGTACAACGTCCAATCTATTCTGTGAAGCATCCGTGTGAATTGCATACCTTACACCATGGGTAGGTATGACCAAGATGGGTGTTAAAGTTAACATCTTCTTTAGTTCTTGAAATGCACGTTCACACTTATCATCCCAAACAAATCTCTCTCCTTTTCTGGTTAACTTGGTCATTAGTCCAACCAACTTAAAAAAATCTTGGATGAACTTGCAATAGTATCCTTCCAAACCTAAAAAGCTCTTGATTTTTGTTATAGTTTTAGGCTGATTCTAGTTGGATACTACTTCTACTTTATCTGGGTTTACAAATATTCCTTTAGCTGAGACAACATGGCTAAGGAACTTGACCTTCTTCATCCAAAACTCACACTTACTAAACTTTGTATAGGGTTCATTTCTTCTCAGTATCTCTAGAACAATATTCAAATGTTCCACATGCTCAGCTTCTGACCTAGAGTAGATTAGGATGTCATCTAGAAATACTATAACGAACTAATCCAAATACTGTCTGAAGACTCTGTTCATCAAATCCATGAATGTAGTCGGTGCGTTGGTCAAATCAAACGACATCGCTGTGAACTCGATGTGCCCATATCGAGTTCTGAAGGTTGTTTTATGCATGTCGGACTCTGGGATCCTTAATTGATGATATCCTGACCTCAGATCGATCTTGGAGAAATGAGTGGCTCCCTCAACTAAACAAACAAATCATCTATTCTATGCAAAGGGTACTTGTTCTTGATCGTTACTTGATTTAATTTTTGATAGTCAACACAAAGTCTCATGGATCCATCATTTTTCTTCACAAACAACACTTGAGCTCTCCATGGTAACTCACTAGGTCTGATAAATCCCTTCTTACGGAGCTCATCTACTTGTGTCTTCAGCTCAATCAGTTCTATCTGTGCCATTCTATAAGGTGAAATGGTTATGGGGTTAGTGTTAGGATGTAACTCAATCTTAAACCTTACCTATCTATGTGGTGGTAGTCTAGGTGGGTCATTCAGGAATACATCTACATATTTTTATATTACAGGTATCTGCTTTATTTATCTAGATTTTTAGCACCATCTTTTAGCAACTATTTGAAGTCCTCTTTTTGTTTTAAATAGTGCAGCATAATTACCACAGGATTCTTCGGTAATATTTACATATCTTCATTTATCTTAAACACGTCTCCAGAAGGCAACGTCACAGTCATCCTCATCTTCTGACAATCTATCTTGGCTTGATATAAGTTCAGCCAATCCATACCTAATATGACATCATACCCATGAAAAAGAAGTGTATAGAGATTAGTTGAAATCAACTTATCCCCAAATCTAAGGTCACATTTATAATATCTCATAGAGTTCATTGTGGCCCCTATGGGTGTGGCTATATGTAGTGTCACAGGCAATGGGTTTTCACCAATTGTAGTCTATCAACTGGGCACTCAGAAATGAAAGACTTAGTATGTAACACCCCAGTTCTTGATCCTTCGTTAATGTCACGTTTGTCACTCATGGAGAGATGCGTCATCAAATGCCAATACATATATCGTCTGTCGAGAACCGAGATGTTACTTTTCTCACATTTATTTCTCATTAATCATCTTTTGGACATACCATATCTCACACAAATGATTTATCAATCTCTTGGACATACCAAGAGAAGATCCCATATAAATAAAACATGGTAGTTTTCATAAAAACTCTTGAATTAAACTAAATAAGACTAGACATAAAATGTTCAAGTGATCGTCTGTAAACAAGCCCATGTGGCCCAATACTAACTCTTAAAAACATTATAAAATAAAAGGGGGTCATATGCCCAATTCAACTAATGTTCATAAACACAAACTAAAACAATTCAAATCATAACCTTCCTAATAGAGTCTGTGACTATCTAAACGATACCCAGTCGTACTGAAACTTGAAGTATCTCAAAGATCACTTGACATGGAAATGATGGGGTGACCTCGAGAGCCCAATGGATCTTACACAATATATCAATAACATTATTTAAATCAAACATAGAACATGCAAACACTTATCATACATTAGACATTTCAAACATTAAGTTATCAATAATCGTTAATTAGATCGAAGGGTTTAACTATGGTATTCTCTCATCATTATCATGTTGGAGAAAATGAGGAACATGCACTATATGCCAGATTCCAATGGGATTGGGGCACACCCATTACCCAACCTAGGAACTAGGGTCACACCCATCACTCCATCACCAAAGAACTAGGGTTACACCCATAATTATATCATTGGGAACTAGGGGCAAACCCTTTATTCCTTATCGCGATAACACTCACAGTAATCCCGCGTGGATCGCTACATCGGTACGTGGTTCAACTTTTAATTTATCTTTATTTGAATATCCACAAACATCTCATGACAAACACAGTTATTATTTTATCATGCACAAGGCATCATTGTACAATAATGTAATCATGCTGATCATCTCAAGGAAATATACATAAATCAATAATCATATCAGGTTATAAAGCAGTATAAACACCAAACAGGGACATGTAAATCATGTTATTCTAGCATTCATGTCATTCTCAAATCATATAAATAACATCCTAGCATGCTTTTAGGTATTCAAGAAATGTAAACACACCACATGTTCAATATTAAAATTCAAATAATGCTAGGGAGTAAGGTAATCACTTTCACCTTTTCTTTCGTTCCCTTGGGTATTTGCTTCGCAATATATTAGCCTTGTCTTTCAATTTACGAGATTTAAAATCAACATTACATGAGTTTGAAACATTCTTAAGGTCTCTTAAATCATAATTGAATGATTCCACAACATAGATATCCTAATGGATGACATTATTCATTGTTTTTCTCTAATTATTGTGGTAATGAGTGGCGTTATCACAGTAATCCGTGTGCGTGTATTCAGAGACAAAAAATTGAGTTTACGTTGTGTAACTGCGGTAACCAGAACATGGATCAATTTTCTCATACATTACCGTGGTAACCAGAGGGGTTCGGTGTGTTCAGCATGTGTTACCGCGATTCATTACCGCGGTAACCAGTGGGTTCGTATGTGTTCAATGTGTGTTACCGCGTCAGTTACCATGGAAACCAGAGGAGTTTGTGTGTGCATAGTTCACTACCACAATTTGTCTTTCCCACTTGTGATCCATACTCCAACATACTTGCATTACGCTCAAAACACACACATATACATGAATGGAAACATTGTACCTCATTGCTCCTTGTCTTTCTCCCTTTTTCTTCTTCAATGAGAGGTTTTTAATCCTCTAATGATCTGCGTTTCAAAAGAAAATGTGTATACTCTAAGGAAATGTAGATTTATGACAGGAAACTATGATTCTAAGTGAGGTTCGACGATTTTCCTATGCACAATGATTCCAAACGGCGCCTCTATTGATTTTCTTCCTTGTTGGGGTTGTTTTTTTTATGAATCTAGGCTTTGAGAACTAGTGGAGAAGGGTTTGAATGAATGTAACCTACTCTAGAATGGTAGGAAAGGGAGGAAAGTTCAGCTATTTGCAGTTGGTATGTAATATCCAAAGATTTGTACTAAATTCCATGAACGAAATAAAACAATTTGACTTTAGAAAAATTTTGGTATCCAAAAAATGAATAATATATTTACACAAGTGTGGGTTAAAAACGTGACACAAATATTAAATATTAAATATTAGATGAGTATAATATATGTTTATACAAATAATATTATATAACATGTGTGTTAAAATAATATAATATATGGTTATAATATATTATATAATATGTGTAATGATGTGTATGTGTACAAAATTATTATATGTATATGTATGTATATATATGTGTGTGTATATTGAGAAATGTGTATTAAAAGTTAATTAAGATATTGCATAGAAATATGTACATAAACATGTATAAATATATGTGTACAATTTTTATGAAACTCAATATAATATATTTTACATGTATTTGACACATTTATTACATGCACATGTGTAGGTAATTATATACACCATATATGTATGTATGTAAGATATTCAAAGCTATGGTAATATATATATATCCAAAAACTGATTCCATGAATAATTAGGGGTGACAATTTGTGATACGACACGATAACCCGACGTAAAATTAACGGGTTTGGATCAACACAAAAAACTCAAAAATGACACGTTTAACATGATTATAGATAACTTAAGAGATAAACTATAAAAAAGTTAATTTAAAATAAATGTATTTATTAATCTATTGATAATATAATTCATTATTATTATTTTAAATATAATTTTTAAAATTTTTTATATTTTTATTAATATTTTGAATAAAAAATTATTTTAAAATTTGATTATAAAAAGTTAAATGGGTCATAACTGGTATACGATTACGAACACGGTTAAACACCATCCATTTACGACACGATCCGTTTATGAGACGATGACACGAATTGCCATTTCTATAAATAATCATACAAAAAATGAGTATAACAACTTATTATATGTGAGAGGTGGAGAAATGAATCTAAAATCCATAGCCATCATCATACAAAACCATTAAATGTAGCATTAATGCATGCAAATTTTATCCTTGCACACCAAAAAAAATACATTCATGTGATTTGCGAATTCAGCGATTTTGCTGAACTCGATTTCGTTATGCGCATCAAGGAAAAACTGATAAAAAACAAAAAAAAAGTGAAAAATTGACTGCACAATTTGGGCAAAAATTGCACAAAAAGCCCTATAAACTGTAATCTCAACTTGTACGCCAAAATTCTAGAGAAAATGGAAATTTTTCACATAAAAATGTCCGAAAATTTATGAATTCACCCCTGAAAGGACCCTATATTAATCCCTCTCCCCTTTCATTATTTTTTATCCTAACAAGAACTGAAAAGAGTCTCTTCTTGCTTTCTCTGCCTTCTTATTGGCACCTTTAGTCCTTTTTTTTCAAGCTGTTCTAAATAGCCTACGAAGTAGTAGCAATGAAATGCTACATAGATCTTGGCGAGAAGATCTAAAAGGAATTCAGAAAGCGATCTCGAGGTGAAATGATTACCATCTTTTAATTTATTATTTTGATTCAAATAATGCCTACTTGTGTGGTTAGTATTAGTTGCACAACAAATTAAGAATAGTGTAGGTGATTTATAACATTTTCTAGGAAATAAAGGTTAGGTGAAGAATTGCATAATTAGTAGCATGAACATGTAGTTTAGGGATTTGCATTGTTTCATTTCATTATAAGCTTTGTTTTAAAGATTTGAAGTTCTTTTGTGAGAAAATGATGCATGGGAAAGGAAATTTAGTGTATTGCAGGTTCAAATTGAAGTAAAAAGGGAAATTGCATCACATGAAGGCAAAAATAAGAAGAAATCATGAGGAAAGCATCAAGAGACCGTGGTCAAATAACTAAAAATCGCGGTAGCTGCAGAAAAACAAAGACGTGGCTAAAGCTCACTGGTTACCGCGATCGGTCAATTAGTGACCGCGATAACCAGAATGTGGATCATGAACAACATTGTTGGACCGCGGTGGACAGAACAAGGAAATTCTAGTTTTTATTGAAGAACAATACTGACTGCTGTCACACGATTAATTATCGTGATTTTTATATTTTTAGGGTTTTTTTAGTGCGGTACTAGAAATAGGAGAGATTATTAGAGCAAAAAAAGACCTAATTGGGAAAGGATCACTTGTGACGGCTGAAAAAGGCAAACACCACGGTTTTAAGTAGGGATTGAAGATTCTTATCAAATTTGGAGTATGATTAACTTTGTTTATTATTGTTTAATGTTTTCTATTAATTTCATGTCAAGCTAGTTAGTTTTTTTTTTGTCTGGGATGTGATGTCCAATGTATGAACTGTGGTCTCTTGTCAATGCTATTGATTTAGAAACACTATTCTATGTTATGTATGCTTAATGCTTTGTGTTTACTGGCCATAGACATGACGAGCCCAAGGCATTAGACTAACTCGGGAGAGATGTCTAATGGGTGGTTATCATAGTATAGACTTAGAATACTTGATTGACCGGAGGGTTGTTAGCTTATCTAGGGATTGCACAAGACTTTTGATTGCATAACATTAGGTAGTTGATTAAGCACTTCGGGAGAGAGCATTATAAGGCAACGCTAATAGATATTGGAGCGCCTCGGGAGAGGGTTTCAATTACTTGTGCTAGAACTCATAGTGTAGATACTTCATGATCTAAAACAGAAAAAACACAGGTCATACAGCGACATTCACTATCCTAGACATCTATTTTACACAGTTTTCTAAATACAAAATTATCAATTTTACTAGGATGAATTTTATTTTAGAGTTTGATACTCTCATGTCAATTGGAGTCTTAATAAAATGAAAACTAGCGTTAAATTGGGCTTTAAGGTATTTTATTAATTTGATTTGTCCCTGAGGACGATATCCAATCTCACCGATTAATACTAGTGCGAACCTGTACACTTGCAGGGTCAGCAACAAATTGTTGGCGCCGTTGCTGGGGACAAACAGTGTTTAATATCTTAAAACCAGTTGAACTTGGTTTAGTCTTAGTCAAGGCAAAACTTTATTTTATTTTTACCTTATCCTTAATTATTCTTAGATTTATTAAAGTTCATTGAATACATTTGATCTTTTGTGTGTTTTCGGTGTTTCAGGCTTGCATGAGTAAACGTCCTTGTGATCCCTACGATCCAGATTTGCTGAAAATAATTCACCAGATTTAGTTGAAAGCTCAAGCACGAGTACCAACTATGGTTGATAGTGGAAGTTCTAGTGTTGGGAATAATAGAGAGGCACAACACAGAGAAGCACCCTTGAGAGACTTCTTCAAATCGGTGTTGAACAACAATTACGGGATAGCAAGAACATCGATAAACGCAAATAATTTCGAGCTGTAGCTGTCTTTGATTACAATGGTGTAGCAACAACAGTTTGGAGGCTCAACCATTGAAGACCCTATGGCTCATCTTAATTCATGGAAATTTGCGACACTGTCAAGATGAACGGAGTAACTGAAGACCAGCTTAGGCTGAGGCTTTTCCCTTTCTCTTTAAGGGATAAAACCAGAAGTTGGTTGCAGACTTTGCTTCCCAGAAGTATTACAACATGGGAAGAAATGGGTCAAAAGTTTCTGCAAAAGTATTTCACACCAGCTAAAATACATCAGTTGCGGGGTGAAATCAGTTCTCTCAAGCAATCCGATTTTGAATCACCGTATGAAGCTTGGGAAAGGTTCAAGGATCTATTGAGGCGTTGTCCACAACATGGATACCTACATTGGCTCCAGATTCAATTGTTTTATAGTGGACTTACGTCGCCTACCAGGGCGTTGGTAGACTCATCAGTTGGTGGTTTATTGATAGGAAAATCCATCACAGATGCCACTCAACTAATTGAAGACATGGCAACTAATGCATATGGGTATGGTACTGAAAGAGGAACAACAAAAAGAATGGGAATTCATGAAGTGGACAAGATTAGTGTTTTGCACGCTCAAATTGCTACTATGACTCATCGATTGAATTTGGTAGAAGAAAAGAGTAGTGGTGGACAGTTTCAAACTCAGCAAGTTCAACATGTGCAATCCATTGCTGAAGCTAACAAGACGACTTATCATGGAGAAGCTTCCATTAAGCAAATGAATGCTATGAATAGATTCAATGCATTCCAAGGACCAGCTGGGGGGTATAATGTCCCAAAGTACTATTATCCTGGAGTAAAGAATCATGAGAACCTCTCATATGCAAACAACAGGAGCACTCAACCTCCACTCGGATTTGTGCCTCAACAGCCCTTGCAGGACAAAAAACCATCCTTGAAAGATAAGCTTGATGAAATAATGAATATGCACACAAGGTTCTGCAAAGAATTAGCTGGAAGGGTGGACAAAAATGACACTAGAGTTTCTGGAATTGAGATTCAAATTAAAAATATGAATGCCACAGTTAAAAATTTGGAAACTCAAGTGGGGTAGTTGGTGCAAATAGTGTCAAACCAACAGTGGAGTTCATTTCCAAGTGATACCCAAGTGAACCCAAAAGAAAGCTGCAAAGCAGTGATTACTAGAAGTGGCAAAGAAGTAGCAAGCCCACCACATCCAAGTATGCCATCTATTGAAGCTGAAGAAGTTGTTAGCTATGAGATGAATGTTCAAAAGCAACTAGTAGTTCAACATGAAGAACTTTCAAAATTAAAAGGGAAAGCTAAGGAGAACTTCATTCAAGAGGGTAAAGTCTTTGAATATCTACAATTACCATTCCCTCAAAGGTTCCAAAAGAAGAAGATAGATGAACAATTTGCTAAATTTCTGGAAATGTTCAAGAAGATTCATATAAACATTCCATTTGCAGAAGCTTTGCAACAAATGTCTAACTATGCAAAGTTCATGAAGGAGATTATGTCTAAAAAAAGGAAGTTAGAAGATTTTAAAACGGTAAAGCTTACTGAAGAGTGTAGTGCTATTCTACAGAAGAAGCTTCTTCAGAAGTTGAAAGATCTGGGCAGTTTTAATATACCATGTAACATTGAGACTGAAATCTTTGAGAAGACATTATGTGATCTTGGGGCAAGCATTAATCTAATGCCTTTTTCAGTATGCAAGAGGTTGGGAATGTCAGAAATTAAGCCAACCACAATCACCCTTCAATTAGCAGACATATCCTTAACATATCCAAAAGGTGTTATTGAGGATGTGTTGGTCAAGGTTGATAAGTGGACTTTGTGGTTCTAGACATGGAAGAGGATTGTGAAATACCACTCATACTTGGAATACCATTCTTGGCTACAAGGCATGCACTTATAGATGTCCACGAGGGAGAATTAACCTTAAGAGAGAATGAAAAAAGGTTGTTTTCAATCTTTACAAGGCAATGGACTACCCTAATGATTTGCATGAGTGTAAATGGGTAGAAGTTCCAAATTCATGTATTGTTGAGGTGGTGGATGAATTGAGCTCTCAAGATGATTTGGTGGAATGTATCTCTCATTTATTGTCATTTTCTCAATCTATGACTGAAGATGAGAAGTTAATTGTGTTAGCTTTAGAAGCATGACCACTAGAACTTAATAGTGTAGAAGCACAATTATTTGAAACTCATCAATCTGAAGATGTTCTAAAGACCTTTAAGGTAATTGAATTGAAATTGCTTCCCGAACATTTGAAGTATGCCTATGTGGATGCAACTCAATCATTTCCAGTTATTATCTCCTCTTCACTGACCCCTGCTTAAGAAGAGAAGTTGCTGAAAGTGCTGAAGGACCACAAAGCTGCTATAGGATGGACCATTGAAAACATCAAGGGGATAAGTCCAGCTATTTGTATGCATATGATCTTAAGGGAGGACTCACATAAGCCTACAGTAGAGCACTAGCAAAGACTCAACCCTGTCATGAAAGATGTGGTGAAAAAGAAGTGATGAAGTGGTTGAAAGCTGGAGTTATTTACGCAATCTCAGATTCGCCATGGGTTAGTCCTATTCATGTGGTGCCTAAGAAAGGAGGAATGACGGTCGTCACAAATGAGAAAGGAGAGTCAATTGCTTCAAGGAAAACAATAGGATGCGTGTGTATAGACTATCAAAAGCTGAACAAAGCTACCCGCAAAGACCACTTTCCTTTGCCGTTTGTGGATCAAATGTTGGATTGAATTGCTGGGTATAATTTTTATTGTTTATTAGATGGGTACTCAGGGTACAATCAGATAGTCATTGCACCAGAGGATTAACAGAAGACAACCTTCACTTGCCCATATGGAACTTATGCATTTAAGAGGATGCCCTTTGGTTTGTGCAATGCACCTGCTATCTTTCAGAAATGTATGATGGAAATCTTTGCAGACATGATTGAAGACATCATGGAGGTATTCATGGATGACTTTTCGGTGTTTGGTGAAACATTTGCACAATGCTTGCTTAATCTGGAAAGAGTCCTTTCTCGTTGTGAAGAAAAGAACCTAGTTCTTAATTGGGAAAAGAGTCATTTCATGGTTCGAGAAGGTATTATTTTGGGGCACAAAGTTTCTGTTAATGGCCTTGAGGTAGACAAGGAAAAGATTCAAGCCATTAAAAAGCTGTTACCACCAACAATGGTGCGAGAGGTGAGGAGTTTCTTGGGGCACATTGGTTTTTATCGCAGATTTATCAAGAACTTCTCTCAAATAACTCGACCATTGTGTCATTTGCTTGAAAAGGAAGCTGAGTTTAACTTCACAGCTGAGCATGTTGAAGCTTTCAACACTCTTAAAAGAGCCTTAATGTCTGCTCCTATCATGTCTACACCAGTTTGGGGGGAGACATTTGAGATCATGTGCGATGCTAGTAATTATGCAGTTGGCGCTGTCTTAGGACAAAGACGTGATAGAATGTTCAGAGCTATATACTATGCAGGCAAAACATTGGATGATGCTCCAAAGAACTATACTACCACTAAAAAAGAGCTACTCGCTGTTGTGTTTGCATGTGACAAGTTCAAATCGTACATTGTGGGATCGCATGTTAAAGTTTTCACGAATCACACAGCTATCCGTGAGCTCTTTGCAAAGAAGGATGCAAAACCTAAATTAATAAGATGGATCTTACTGCTGCAAGAGTTTGATATAGAGGTGATAGACAAGAAGGGTACAAAGAACGTTGTAGCAGACCACTTGTCTCGTTTGTCCAATGAGGCAAATCCAGATCCAATGAGTATAGTAGAGGTTTTTCCTGATGAACATCTCTTGATTGTTAGTGACAACACACCATGGTATGTGGATTTTGCCAACTACAAAGCCACGGGTGCTACTCCATTAGATTTATCTCAAGGCCGCCTGAAGCACTTCATACACGAAAACAAGTTCTATATTTGGGATGATCCTTTTCTTTACCAGAGATGTGCTGACAAAGTAATCTGCCAATGCATTCCTGAATCTGACTTTAACAAAATCCTTCATGATTGCCATTCTTCATCTTACAGTGGCCATTATAGCCATCAATGTACAGCAAGGTGTGTTCTTGAGAGCGTATTTTGTTGGCCAAACATGCTAAAAGATGTCTATCAATTTGTGAAGACGTGTGAAGTATGTTAGAAATAAGGAAACATCTCCAGGAAGAATAAAATGCCTCTCACCTCATTTGTAGAGGTTGAGCTGTTCGATGTGTGGGGCATAGACTTCATGGGACCTTTTCCACCTTCAGATGGAAAATAATATATACTGCTCGCTGTTGATTATGTCTCTAAATAGGTCGAAGCAGTGGCTACAACGAAGAATGATGCTAGAGTCGTGTTGAAGTTTCTCTCTCGCAACATTTTTTCTCGTTTCGACACTCTTAGAGCAATTGTGAGTGATGAAGGGACACACTTCTTCAACAAAATTTTCAAAAACCTTTTTACCAAGTACGGCGTGAGACACAAGGTTGCATTACCTTATTACCCACAAACTAATGGGCAAGCTGAAGTGTCTAATCGAGAAATCAAAGTAATATTACAGAAGACGGTTGGAACAAAATGTAAGGAGTGGGCTTTAAAGTTGGATGATGCATTGTGGGCATACATGACAACATTTAAGACGCCCATTGGTATGTCTCCGTATCAGTTGTTGTATGAAGAATCCTGTCACTTGCCTTGTGAACTTAAACACAGAGCTTACTGGGCCATCAAGAAGTTGAATTTCGATGCAAAAGCTTGTGGCGAGAATCACTTGTTGCAGCTTGTTGAACTTGAGGAGTTTCGCCGGGACGCATTTGAGAGCAACACCATTTATAGAAAAAGAACAAAGAAATGGCATGATCAACTCATTGAGAAGAAGGAGTTCAAACCTGGCCAACAAGTGTTGCTATTTAACTCAAGACTCTAGTTATTTCCAGGCAAACTGAAATCTCGATGGTCGAAACCTTTCATAGTTACTCAAGTCTTCCCATATGGTGCAGTGAAAGTGCAAAGCTTGCTAGATGGCCACAAATTTAAAGTGAATGGCCAGAGATTAAAGATATTCTACGGAGGGCCAAGGTAGACTGTTGAAATGGCAATCCTTCGATATTGAAACATTGTATCCTCGTCGAGCTAACGACGTTAAACACAACGCTGAGTGGTAGGTAACCCACTATTGAATTAGGGTTTTTAAGTGTGTTTGCGTGATTTTTTTTCCTGTGTTGAGTCTATTTTTCTAGGATTTCAATGAAAAGATAGGGTTAAAATAGTTAGAATTGAGAAAGGGGTAAAAGTCCATTGGTTACCGTGGTCACCAGAATCATTGATTCTGTGTACCGCGGTCAACAGAGTGTATACAAATGTAGAGTGTCAATGGACCGCAATCTACAAAACATCTTGTTCTGTGTACCGTAGTCACCAGAACACAACGATTTGTGCACATCGATGGACCGCGGCCACTAGAAGTATATGCTTCAGTGTACCGTGGTCACCAGAATGACTATCTCTGCATGCTACATGGATTGCGGTCCAAAATTTTGAGCAATCTCTCAAACCGTGGTAGGCAAACTTTAACATTTGCACCATTTCAAAAATGCATGCACGGACCGCGGTCCATAAAGCACGGACCACGATCCGTACATCTTTTTAACATAGATCGCGGTTATTTTGCTTTATTTTGCTTTGAAATTTCTGAATTTTCTCTTTGGCTCTTTATATCCCTTTCGATTTCTAGAGTTCTTTTGCTTTTTCAACGATAATGTAAGTGCTTTTACTTTGTTTTTCATTAGTTCTTTGCTTATTTGCGTATTTCGATAGGTTTAGGAGTTGAATATTACTTTCCTTGCTTGAAATGGTTATTTTGCTAAAAAAAAATTTACAACCTTCTTCTTTTTAATCCATGTATGAGTGATTACCAATTCATTTGAAGCAAAGACTTGCACAAGTCATTATTCATGAACATCCTAGGCTGTTGGCTATTTTGTTTCAATGCGACGAGAAGTATTCCATAGTCATTCTAATTGAATATGATAGTATTGGCCTTGCAAAGTTCATCTTTTTATTGTCTTGATAAATGCCTTTGATGTTTTGGATGCTTGACTTGTAGACTAATGTACTTCAACTAGTTTCAAATCATTTTTAGTACGTAGTCTATGTAGCCATACGTTTGTATGAATCTTGCTATTTCCTTGCCAACCATTGCTGTTGTTGCAGGCCTCCTAGAATGAAATATCCCGCCACTAAGGAAAAGCAACCAGCACCGCCTCCTCCGCCAGCAGACCGTAACCGCTTTAGAACAGCTGTTGCAAAGCAGCGGTTCAACATAATACGTTCCAACCGTCATCTTATACTCGAGAGAGGCATAATGCTGATGCAGGAGGAGTACAGCATCAACATTGGAAGCAGCTTATTCAAGCGTCTTCCGCTACACTAATCTTGGTTGTATAAGAATTTTATGCTAATGCGCCGGATAGAAAAGTTACGGCAGTATGGGTGCAGGGCAAATGGGTGCAGTTCAGCGCAGCGGTAATCAATGAAGTCTATGGCCAGCCTGCAGACTCTCCTGACGAGTATTACAACCTCTTCCCCAGATTCAATCCCGATGAGGTGTTGAGGACGTTATGTGTTGACGGGGCCTCGTAGATTTGCTACAACAACCAGCCCGTCAACTTGGTGGAGACTACATTTAAGACCCCCGCTAAGGTTTGGTTATACTTGGTTTGTGTTAATCTTCTTCCTTCCTTAGCTATAAACAGGGTTACTGTAGAATGAGCTGTTTTAGTCTATTGTATCATGAAAGGGCTCCCAATCGGGATAATCATTTCTAGCTCCATCAGGTCTGCCATTGACAAGACCAATGTAGGTCTTCCTCACCTTACCCTCATCACAGAGCTGTGTTCGGTGAGCCGGGGTTGTTTGGGAGAAGAGTGAGCCCCTATTGAAGATGAAGGACCATATTGCGGTAAAGATGCTCACTTCTACGTTCGCTAAGAGGCGTCAGGCCTCTACCGAGTCACCCCCACCAGCTGCTGACCCGAGTAGCTCTACACCTGCCCCTGCACCTCCTTCTGATGCACCACCATCCTCTTCAGCGACTGCTGCGCCCTCCTCTACCGAGCACATCATGATGCATTGGATGGCGTATCTCACTCAGTGGCTACACCCAAAGATCCGAGCATGGCCCAGGCTTATCCTCCTCCTTTTTGCTGCCTGCCTTACTTGGCGATGACCTGTTGTACACCACCAGCGCACCCAACTCCACCAATTGGCGACGATGTAGATGATGACGACGATGATGATGGTGGCGATATTAATGATTTCATTACCTAGGAAGAAGTCTTTGGAGATGACCTCTAAGCCTTGGTTTCCTTTAATTTTTTTGCTGTCTTTTGCTGCTTTTGAAACTTCATTTTTGTGCTAATGGATAGTTATTCTGATGATGCATTACTCTGTATAACTGGTCTTACCTGTGCACTAAATGTGTATGCTTTCCTGACTAATTTTTTCTATCTCTAAATGCATGTCATGTTGTGTCTTTTCCACGTATGCTACTCAATGTGCTCTTGAGGACAAAACACCATTCAAGTTTGGGGGTATGTGCTTAACGCCTCAACACATAACAAATAGGGTCAGCTTTTGTTTTGTTTTGTCAATTTTTTGTCAATTTTACAGTATTTTCGTCTGTGTTTTGCATGTGTTAGACGCATCTTAGGAAAGCATTTAGGGTAGATTGTCTTAATACTAAAAAAAAAAATTACTAAGTAACCTATGAAATTGAAAATTCCTCTAGTGTGATGAGACAAAGATCTAGGTTATTTTCAAATAGTCTGTGTGTTTGGTTTGTCTGAAATTTGACTTTGACAGATCTCTGTAGTCTTAGGTAGATTAAGAATCCGAAAACTGAGGAAAGTAAAGAGCAGAAACTAAACCACAAGTGGAGAGAATTTCCCACAAACTCTTAAAATAATCAAATTTGTCTTGAAAACTGCTTAGGAATGACTACAGGAGGGAAATAAAGTCGGCCATCATTGTTTGAGTCATAGCCTAAAGGCTGGTCCTAGCATTTATAATCCTTTGTAGCCAATTTTGAGCCTTATAGCCTGTTTTCTTATTATGAACCTAAACATTATATATATAAACACTCTATCCTTATATGAATATCTCAGTTGGACCTATGTGTGTGCACTCATGGTTTTAATACTGCATATTTTGATTATGCAAAAGAAGAATGAGATGCTAACATTGAAATATATATGTTTGTAGTTTTTGTTTATGTTTTTGATATTGATATTAAAAAAGTGAAAAAAAGAGAGAAAAAAGAGTTATACTTATTTCTTTAGTATTTCAGTATTTTCAATAATAGCTGAACTTTCTACTTTTGTATGAGTGTATAAGTGAGTAGAATTTGGAGTGCATTTTGATGAAATAAGTTTGGGGGAGCTATGAAAACAAGGTTGTGGGCATGAACAAGAAATACAAAGGTTTGAAAAGAAATGATCAAGCTACATTAAAAAATCAAACAAAATAGGTTGTTATTATTCCTATGAGTGTACACTTGAGTCAGGCTTAAATTCCTATTACACTTATACCTTGAACCAGACCACGTTACAACCTAAAAGAAAGACCACTGATCCTGACTATAGTTTGACTAAAGTGGAAGATAGATAGAGGAGAGAATTGAGAGGGTCTGTGTACTTAGGTATTAGGAAAGGATTTCTGTGGGTGGGATGGTGCCTGCAAATCACCTACAAAGTCTAGGAGGATTGAGATACAAACAGATGAAAGGGTAAAGTTGAGAAAGAATAGAGGATGAACTGAAAATCTAGACAACTTGAATGGCCCTAAGGAAATGTTAATGAGTCATAAACTTTAGGAATGGAAGATTAAGTAACAATGATGAGTGAAAAAGAATTTAATTTTATATGGTACGAGTGTGTCATTTTTTAAGTTGAGTCATTGTTCGGGGACGAACAATAGTCTAAGTTTGGGGGTATTTGTTAGTTGCACAACAAACTAACAATAGTATAGGTGATTTATAACATTTTAAGGAAATAAAGGGAGAATTAGGTGAAGAATTGCATAATTAGTAGCATGAGCTTGTAGTTTAGGGATTTGCATTGTTTCATTTCATTATAAGCTTTGTTTTAAAGTTTTGAAGTTCTTTTATGAGAAAATGATGCTTAGGAAAGGAAATTTAGTGTATTGCAGGTTCAGATTGAAGTAAAAAGGGAAATTGCATCACATGAAGGCAAAAAGAAGAAAAAAACATCAAGAAACTGCGGTAACCAGAATGTGGATCATGAACAACAATGTTGGATTGCGGTGGATAGAACGACGAAATTCTAATTTTTATTGAAGAATAATACTGACCGCAGTCACACGATTAATTATCAGGATTAATAGGAGAGGTTATTAGAGCCAAAAAAGGCCCAATTGGGAAAGGATCACTTGTGACAATTGAAAAGGGCAAACACTAGGGTTTCAAGTAGTGATTGAAAATTTTTATCAAATTTGGAGTATGATTAACTTTGTTTATTATTGTTTAATGTTTTCTATTAATTTCATGTCAAGTTAGTTAGTTTTCTTTGTCTGGGATGTGATGTCCAATGTATGAATTGTAGTCTCTTGTCAATGCTATTGATTTAGAAATACTATTCTATGTTGTGTATGCTTAATGCTTTGTATTTACTGGCCATAGACATGATGAGCCCAAGGCATTAAACTAACTCGGGAGAGAGGTTTAATGGGTGGTTATCACAGTATAGATTTAGAATAGTTAATTGACCGGAGGGTTGGTAGCTTATATAGGGAGTTGTATAAAACTTTTGATTGCATAACATTAGGTTGTTGATTAAGCACTTCGGAAGAGGGCATTATAAGGCAACACTAATAGATATTGGAGCCCCTCGGGAGAGGGTTTCAATTACCAGTGCTAGAAATCATAGTGTAGATACTTCATGATCTAAAACAAGAATCACAAGTCATACAACGACATTCACTAGCCTATATATCTATTTTACACAGTTTTCTAAATACAGAATTATCACTTTTACTTGGATAAAATTTAGTTTAGAATTTGATACTCTCATGTCAATTGGAGTCTTGATAAAATGAAAACCAACATTAAATTGGGCTTTAAGGTATTTTATTAATTCAATTTGTCCCTAAGGACGATATCCGATCTCACCAGTTGATACTAGTGCGAACCTGTACACTTGTAGGGTCAGCAACAGTTAGTTAATTTTCTTTCACATGTCTTTTTAATTTATGCATTTAAATTATTATATTATTCATGACTGAGAGAGTATACTCTATAGTTGCATCTTATAAGATCTTTTACATCAGAAATCAAAAGTCATCTTCACTATTTTATTTTAGATATTGATCTATGATGTAATGTTATATCATTGGAATGTTTAAAATTATGTTTAATTAGTTATTTGTTATGCTATTACAATTAATAAAAGATTAAATAGAGATTTTAACCACATCTTAGCACGAGGTCGAATTTGCACTGTAAGCATTCCAAACAGTGGTTGTGAGGTAATAAAGGGTTCGGATTTGATCCTACCTCACTCTAATGGGTTTGAGCTCAGTATAATAACTCTTTCCCTAGGGATGAAATGCTGGGGGATATCCTTTCGATCTTTAATAACAACATAAAATAATAAATTGGTTGAATCATTTAATTCTTTGTAAGTGGTTGCTATGCATGCTTTATTTTGTTGAAATAATGAATTAAATATTTGGGATGATTCACTCGGCTTCATAGCTCACCTTTCATTTTTAATATCAAAGTAAGATATCGTCAGATGACGTGGGCCCGGGCATGGGAGGCGGGGTGTTACAAGGTGGTATCAGAGCCTAGGCTATAGATGCCTTGGGTAAGGATTAGAAAGAATTAATTGGTTAGGTAAGACCTTTAATTTGAATTAATTTAGAAAGCCCTACCTCATGTTTTGAAAATTAAAATTATTTTAAAAAATTATTTTTCAAAAAAATATATATGTTTTTCAACTGTTTTGTTTGGATACAAAGATTACGAGTTGAGTTGATAGTGGGTAAGCTTTGTCTCAAGTAAAGCTAAACATTGAAAGGGAGATAAGTTATCCCGTTTTAGAAAGCACAGTTGCTAAATAGACTTTGGTCTCGCCATCCGATCTGAAGGTTGTCCCACCAACTCATATGCGTAGTCAAAGTTGAAGAACACACTTATTTTCTTACGAATGAAAATTAGGAGGTGGTAAATAAAGGCAACGAACTTACTATAATTCAAAGGAGATGCCAAAGGTGGTATTGCGAGTAGATGAAGGTTGATAGTTCAACAAAAGAACTTCTCAACTAGGACTTGAACACTAGGTTTAGGAAAGAGACCTTAGGCAGAAACTTGGGTGGCACAATGAATCATAAATAAAACATTAGAAAATGGGCTAGAGATTGAAAATATATGGAAACAAAACACTTGTGCAATTAGGGCACGAGATCGGGAGGATCCTCTATCACTAGTTTCTACGTGGTATGGGACTCATAAAAATTCATGGGTACGGAGGAATCCTAAACTTGGAGAATGACGAACCATGTTTGGTGAATGATCGGTGGCTTTGGACGAACTTGCTTTCCTATGCTTGGCTGGTATGGGACAGTCAAGTATAGTGGGGCTTGGGAAGCCTTAAAAATTGAGACATTTGCAAAATTGATTGGGCGTAGTGAAACTTCTAATTGGAAGTCTATTTTGATGGGTAAGGGTGGTATGCGACACTCGAACTTGGAGGCATAGACGAAGCCTAGAATTTTGCTAAGCTAAGCATGAACTTGCATTATTGAGTGATTGAATGCATGATGATCTTACTATTTGAATATGCATGTATGAGACCAAATCCTATACCCAAAAACAAAAAGAACTTAGAAGAATAAACTATGGATAAATCGAGAACCTAGAAGCCAAAATCTTGAGTCATCATAATATAACAAGGCAAGACCGTAGAAACTAGTACTAAAACAACTTGATTTGTAAATAAATGATCGAACCCAGAAGATACACTACCAGGGCTACAACATCTAACGAGACTGATTTTCGGGGGCAAGAGGTATCGAATAATGTAGCTGAGAACCAAATGGAAAATATGATATTAGAGATCACAAGGAGGGTCATGGAACAAATCGAGAGGGCCTTACCTCAGATAACGCCTCAAGTGGCACCGCAGCCACAGGTCTAGGAACCTATTCTGGTTTAGCAGCCAGTGCCAGTACCAGTGCTTGAGGTTCCAGCTCCTCAAGAAGAACATGAGAATCTAGAAGATAGTGAACATAGAAAGATGCTGTTGGAATTAAAAAAGCTTCAACCATCCCAATTTGATGGTATTGCTGATAGCTTAACAGCTGACCATTAGTACTAGGAATTAGAAGAACACTTGGACATATTGTGAGTAATGTGTCCAAGTAGAGCAGCGTTCGCTACCCATCAATTCAAGGAACCAACTAGAAGCTGGTGGCGAATGGTAAAGGTAGACCCAAACGTTAATGTTAGCGAAATGAACTGGGAAGAGTTTAGGGAGATATTTTATGAGAAATTCTTCCTCGAAGCAACCTGACGAAGATGCAAGATGACTTCATTCAGTTAAAATAGAGAGATTTGATAGTGGGCGAGTATGAGGCCAAATTTATTGAATTGGCCAAGTTCTCACCTGAACTGATTAGTGAAGAGAAGAAGAAGGTCAACCGCTTCACTCAGGTATCAAGATTGAGATCTGAAAATTAATAAAGATAGTGTGCCCGAAAACATATAGAGAAGCTGTAGACAGGGCATTGACCCTAGAGCAAGAGTTGAACTTCGACAGAGGATAAGGAATCAGAACAAGAGGCTAGTAGATGGTAGGGATCATTAGGGGCCTCAAAAGAAACAAATATTTAACCAACAAAAAGGGCACCCCAGGCCCTACAACAAATAAGGCCAAACAAAGAAGAACAAAAGGAGTGAACAAGACAACAAGGCCTATGTTATTATTGCAACCAACCAGGATATTTGGTGAGGTTCGTCTAGCTAAAGTCCAAGCCTCACAATAACAACAAAATTAAAGAAGAGGACAAAATGGACGTCCTTAACAACAGCAACCATAACCAAACAACAACCAGGGACAAAACCAAAACCAGGGCTGTGGGCAGAACCATGCCAGAGTATTTGCAATTGTTGAGGGACAAGTCCATGCGGTGGAAGGGACGTTCCTATTATTTAATGTTGCTCTGAAACTGTTGGTTGATTCGGGTGCTATGAAATCTTTTGTTTTGGAAGAACTGGTGAATAAGTTACAACTAGTAACAAAAACCTTGCCTGTAACCTTAAACATATTTACACCCATAGGAACTACTATCATTCTAAAGAGAATGTGTACATGTGATTTTAGATTCGGGGATAAGTTGATTTCAGTCGATCTCCGAGTACTTCCATTCCACAGGTATGATGTGATATTGGGTATGGACTGGTTGGACCAGTACCAGGGACAAATCAATTGTCCCAAGAGAAGAGTGACGATAACGTTGCCCTCAAGAAAAACCTTTAAAATTAATGGTGATATTCATAGGTTGCATATGAGCCCAATGATGGCCATGTTGAACTGCTTAAGGCGTGACCTCAAGAAACTCTTAGAGGAGGACTTTGAAGGACAGAAGGAGTTCAAGAGCTTAGAAGTAGTCTGAGACTATGAAGATGTATTCCCTGATGACTTACCCAAACTACCACCAACTAGAGCTGTTGTGTTCAAGATTGAACTCCAACCTAGAATCAACCCCATAGCTATACCTCCATACCATATGGCACCAGTAGAATTAATCGAGTTAAAGGCTCAACTAGACGAGCTCCGGGAGAAAGGATTTATCAGACCAAGTAAATCAGCTTGGGGAACTCTAGTGCTTTTCGTGAAAAAGAAGGACGAATCTATGAGACTCTGCATTGATTATCGAAAATTGAATCAGGCTACAGTAAAGAACAAGTTCCCTTTACTAAGAATAGATGACCTATTTGATCAATTAAGAGTAGAGTACCTTTACAACCTGATATGGACACTTTGAGTTTATAGTAATGCCCTTTGGTTTAACCAATGCCCCGACAACATTTATGGACTTAATGAGTTGAGTATTTAGGCAATACGTTGACCAGTTTGTCATGTTATTCATGGATGACATCCCTAATATACTCCAAGTCCCAAGAGGAACACTTAAAACACTTGAGGATTGTGTTAGAAACACTCAGAAGACACCAATTGTATGCCAAATATAACAAGTGTGAATTCTGGATGAAGGTGGTCAAATTTCTTGGTCATGTAGTATCAGCGAAAGATATCTCTATAGATCTTGAAAAGGTGGAAGCTATCACAGATTGGAAACAACTTAAGACGGTCACCGAGATCCAAAGCTTCTTAGGCATAGCTGGATACTATAGAAGATTCATTCAAGACTTATCCAAATTAGTAGAACCTGTGACCAGACTGACCAGAAAGGAAGTTCCATTCAATTGGGATGAGAAGTGTGAACAATCATTCCAAGAACTGAAGAGGAGATTGACTTCGACCCCTATCTTAGTCACTCTGACTCATGGCATCACGTATGTTCTGTACACAGATGTTTCATAGAACGAATTAGGTGCAGTCTCAATGCAAGAAGGAAAGGTTGTTGCTTATGCCTCGCGACAACTAAAGATCCATGAACAAAACTACCCAACACATGACTTATAACTAGCGTCTATAGTGTTTGCCTTGAAGATATGGAGGCATTACTTGTATGGTGAGAGGTTCGATCTGTTTCTAGATCACAAAAGTCTGAAATACATCTATACCTAGAAAGAATTGAACCCCAGGTAGCGTAGGTGGATGGAATTCCTTAAAGATTATGCTTTCCAACTCCATTACCATTCAGGAAAAGCCAATGGTGTAGCAGACACCCTTAGGAGAAAATTCAACAAACAGGAGGAGGAAAAGGGTTAGATGTACCAACTGATCAAAAACTTCAAGATGGGCGTAACATTTAATGAAGAACGAGCCTATCTATACAATATGACTTGCCAATGGGATCTTCTACATCAGATCAGGAAAAATCAAAGGCAAGACAAATGACTCACAATGTTGATTGAAGCAATTCAACGAGGAAAGCATACCGACTTTAGAATGGATGCTGAAGGTACCTTAAGACTAGGAGAAAGAATTTGCGTACCGGAAAATGGACCAAGTAAGCAAACCATTCTAAATGAAGCCCATCAAACAAGGTACACGATGCATCCGGGAGGAGATAAGATGTATCAAAATCTCTGAAAAACCTATTGATGGAGAGGTATGAAGAAAGATGTCGCCAAGTACATTTCTAAGTGCCTAACGTGTCAGTAGGTAAAGGCAGAACATCGAAAACCCTCTGAACTGTTACAACCACTTCCGATCCCAGAATGGAAGTGGGATAACATCGCCATGGATTTTGTCAGTGGGTTACCTAGAAATCAGAAAGAGAAAGACACTATTTTGGTGATTGTGGATCGTCTCACTAAAGTGACACATTTCTTGCCAATAAGATCCACAGACCAAGTCAGTAAACTAGGTGAACTCTATGTGAGAGAAATAGTAAACGTTCATGGAGTACTTAAGACAATTGTGTATGACTGAGATTTTCGTTTCACCTCACAATTTTGGAAGAGTCTACAGAAGGAAATAGACACTACACTCACCATGAGTACGAATTTTCACCCTTAGACGGATGGCCAATCTGAAAGAGTCATCCAGATGCTAGAAGACATGCTGAGGTCTTACGTCCTTGATTTTAAAGGGAACTAGAGTAAATACCTACACCTGGTGGAATTTGCCTATAATAATAGTTATCAGACGAGTATAAAAATGGCTTCGTACGAAGCCCTCTATGGGAGGTCCTGTAGATCACCAACCTGTTGGGCTAAACTTGAGGATCACATTCTCACTGGGCCAGATCTCATGCAGGAGATGAGCAATTAGGTAAAACAAATACAGAAGTGACTAATCACTGCACAAAGGAAATAGGAAAGTTACACTGATAGGAGAAGAAGACCTCTAGAATTCCATTTAACCGATAAAGCATTTCTGAGGATCAACCCTCAGAAGGGAATCAAAAGATTTAGAATCAAAGGAAAGCTAGGACTTAGATTCATTGGACCCTTCGAAATACTTAGGAAGATTGGTGAATGCACCTACGAGTTAGACCTTCCAAATTGAATGTCCTTAATCCACAATGTATTTCATGTATCAATGCTAAAGAAATACAAACCAAATCCCTCCAACATAATCTATTGGGAAGAAGTGGACATCCAAAATGATGCCACATATGAAGAAGTGGTGGTTAGGATTCTCGATCGCAAGGTATAGAGCCTGAGAACAAAAGATATTCCCTTAGTAAAGTCCTCTGGAAACATCATGGAATAGAAGAAGTTACTTGAGAATTGGAAAGTGAAATACAAAATAAGTACCCAAAACTTTTCACTAGAAACGCTCGATCAAATGACACTCAAGTAGCCTAGTAATAGATTTTGAGGACGAATCCCTTTTAAGAAGGGTAAATTGTAAATCCCAAAGATTTGTACCAAATTCCGTGAACAAAATAAAAGAATTTGACATTGAAAAATTTTAGTATCCAAAAATTGAATAATATATATACACAAGTGCGGGTTAAATACGTGGCCCAAATATTAAATATTAAATAGTATATGAATATAATATATGTTTATAAATATAATATTATATGTGTGTTAATATAATATAATATATGGTTGTAATATATTATATAATATGTGTAACAATGTGTATGTATGTGTACAAAATTATTATATGTATATGTATGTATATATATGTGTGTATTTTTAGAAATGTGTATAAAAAGTTAATTAAGATATTACATAGAAATATGCACATAAACATATATAAATATATGTGTACAATTTTTATGACACTCAATATAATATATTTTATATGTATTTGACACATTGATTACATGCACATGTGTAGGTAATTATACACACCATATAAGTATGTATGTAATAGATTCAAAGCTATGGTATAATATATATATATATATATATATATATATATCCAAAAACAGATTCCACGAATAATCATACAAAAAAGGAGTATTACTCATTATATATGAGAGGTGGAGAAATGAATCTAAAATCCATAGCCATCATCATACGAAACCATTAAATTTAGCATTAATGCATGCAAATTTAATTTTTGCACACCAAAAAAAAAAACATTAGCGTGAAATGTGAATTTGCGCAATTCGCAAATTCGGCGACTTCGCCGAACTCGATTTCATCATGTGCATCGAGGAAGAACTGATAAAAAACAAAATAGGGAAAAATTGACCGCACGATTTGCGATCCGTGCACAATTAGTGATTTTTGACTACACGATTTGGGCGAAAATTGTACAAAAAACCCTATAAACCCTAATCTCAACTTGTGCACCAAAATTCTGAAGAAAATGGAAATTTTTCAAATAAAAATGTCCAAAAATTTAAGAATTCACCCCTGAAAGACCCTACATAAACCCTTCTCCCCTTTCATTATTTTATATCCTAGCAAGAACTGAAAAGAGTCTCTTCTTACTCACTCTGCCTTCTTCTTGGCACCTTTAGTCCCTTTTCTTTTTCTAGAGTTGTTCTAAACATCCAGTGAAGTAGTAGCAATGAAGTGCTACATAAATCTTGGCGAAAAGATCTGAAAGGAATTTAGGAAGCGATCTCGAGGTGAAATGATTTCCATCTTTTAATTTATTATTTTGATTCAAATAATGTCTGCTTGTGTGGTTAGTTTAGTTTTCTTTTACATGTCGTTTTTACTTTATACATTTAAATTATTATATTATTCATGACTAAGAGAGTATGCTCTGTAGTTGCGTTTTGTACGATCTTCTATATTAGAAATTAAAAGTCATCTTCCCTATTTGATTTTAGATATTGATCTGTGATGTAATGTTAAACCGTTGGAATGCTTAAATTATGTTTAATTAGTTATTTGTTATGCTATTATAATTGATAAAAGATTAAATAGAGATTTTAACGACGTATCAGCATGCGGTCGAATTTGCACTGTGAGCATTCCAAACAGGGGTTGTGAGATAATAAAGGGTTTGGATTTGATCCTACCTCACTTCAAAGGGTTTGGAATGCTGGGGGTATCCTTTCGGTCTTTAATAACAATAGAAAATAATAAATTGGTTAAATCATTTAATTCTTTGTAAGTGGTTGCTATGCATGTTTTATTTTGTTGAAGTAATGAATTAAATATTTGGGATGATTCACTAGGCCTCATAGCTCACCCTTCATTTTTAATATTTTAGGAATTTATTTATCAAGGCCATTTGGACATCATATGTGAAAAATTTTATTTAAATTCCTTGTAGGGCATGTGGGCCCAAATTCAATTATTATTTCATTTCGTTGTAACCCTTAAATTTTTCTATTTAATAATAAAAGATTTATTTTATTTCATGGCATCATAAATTCTTTTGTACATAGATTAATATACACAGGTTATCTTATGGATATGGAAAAGAAAACAGAATAAGGATAACGTAACACAGGTCCGCCTCCCGGACGGCCCAAAAATATCAAAGTAAGATACCATTGGATGACATGGGCCCAGGCAAGGGAGGCAGAGTGTTACATGGTATCAATTTTTGGGAGTAGGTGCGCGATTATAGGGTTACAATGATGATTAGAGTTTTTTGATGACGATTAGGGTTTATACATGATACTGTTAGCGTGATACTTCGAATTATTACCGCAGTAACCAAAACCTTAACTCTCCACGTTCTAGTCGCATTACCTCAGTAATCACAAGCATTACCACGGTAACTAAAACATTGTTATTTTCTGGGTTTCAGTCGAATTACAGCGGTAGTGCTACAGTAATCAGTGGATGGTTACTATGCGGATTCCATGTTTCACTTTGGTTTATCGATTCTTTTGTACATTGATTAAACGTCTCCTAAACCATGTTTTCATGGGTTTTCTTGGGTCTATTGTGCTTGAATTATTTTTATTTAATTTTACTCTTATATTTAAAACTCTCAAAATTCTGTAATTCATTCATCAACTTTTGGAGTATTACATAGTAGCGTTCGAGTCAAACAAGACTTTCATAGCAACATTAAACAAAAGAAATGTCCTTCTGCTGTAGGTGCAAGATCGGCCTAGGCATCAACAACAAAAAGTCGAGCTTGTTTTTGTCCCCAGCCTTGATTCCAGTTTTGCCCCTGATTCTGCTGTGGTTGGGGCTATGGTTGCTGCCTCTGCTATGAACGACCATCTGGTCCATGTGCTATCATTACTTAGGAGGAGCTGGAGCTTTTTTACGACAGTTCTTAGCAATATGTCTTCTATGGTGGCATAAGAAGCACAACCCCTGCCTCTTTGCTTGTTCCCTCTACTCATCCCTAGCATGATTAGTTTGTGCCTGCTGGTTCTATGGCCTATTGTAGTTTTATGCCTGGTGCTGATTCTAAGGCGCTCGGTACCCATCTTGTGTATTCTACTTCTTCTATGAGGCTCCTACCACTTGTTCTGGCTGCGACCACTTGTGTCTGTTCCTCAGAGCCTGTTCATACTCAAGATCTCACTCGATCAACTGCACTTTTTCCACCTTTTCTTTAAGGGTGGTCAATCTCAGAGAATGTATTATCTTTCGTATTTCTACCTTTAGTCCCTTGGCAAACCTGTCTACCTTGGACTGCTCATCTCTTATCAGCTCTAAGGCAAACCTGGACAGTTCAGTGAATTTTTGTTTATATTCCGCAATAGTCATATTTTTTTGTGTTAGTCGAATCTAACTGTAACTGTTTTGTCTTGGCCATGGAGAAGAAGTTTGTGTAAAATAGAGTCTTAAACTGTTCCCAAGTCATAGTGGATACATCTGTAACAACCACTCCCACCAATGATAGGCGAGTCCAACAAACTAGTGCACTGCTAATGCAACCCTTCTGTAGCTAATTGCCCCTAAGGCATTCAAGTGTTTGTTCATTTCCATGAACCACTTGTCAATAGCCAAGTGATCAGTTATGCCTTCAAAAGTACTGGGCTGTAGCTTTTGAAACTCCATCAACAGATTCTTTTGTGCTACATCATCTACAATTGGTCGGTCCGTGTTACTGGACCATTAGGCAATGGAGCCTGATGAACTTGGGACTGAGCCTATGGTGGTACTGGTAGCTGGTTCTGAATTTGTGATAGGTTTCTCATGCCCTGTTCTACCACTTGTTGAGCAAATTCAGCTAACATATCCGTAGTCACCACCGTCCTAGCTGGAGCTGCTGCTACTGGCACTCCGTTCTCCCTCTGCCTAGATTCATTGGTATTTTCATCTCTTGAGCCATTTCCCCTTGTTATTGCCATTATCTACAAGTCAAAAGTCATTTTAGTGTCCATTAGTTCAACGTGATATCAACAAGGGAAATTTCAATACACAAGAAGAGTCATGGCTTTATCTCAATTCAATATTGGTTACACAAACCCATTTCTCTCAAAGTCCAGATACTAAATGCTTTTGCAACTTGTGATAAGTGCCATTTTTCATATCTCTATTCATAGTTTTTGACCTTATTGTCAAAACAACTTTTCTCATGTTGTTCGTGTTATCATGACTCTATTTTCATATCTTTAAGTTATCGATTTGTTTAGAGACCTATAAGTTTATGCTTATAAGTCTAAAATTTGTGGCTTTCAAGTCCTCATGTTTGTTTTGGGCATAGGATTTTTGGTCTCATATGTCAATATTCTTAATCATCATGTCAAAAGCATGTAGACGACCATTCCATCAACATACAATTCACACTAGCATAGTAAGATTTCCAAGCTTCCATTTATACCTCCAGGTTCAAGTGTCTCATACCACTCTTACTTAGCAACGTAGGCTTCCACTCAAAGACCTTACTACACCCAAACAATTTTACAAATGTCTCGATGACTAAGGCCTCCCAAGTCCTACTATACTAGATCATCCCATACTAGCCTAGCATAGGAAAACAAGTTCTTCTAGAGTCACCAACCATTTACTAACCAATGGCTTGTTAATTTCCAAGTTTAGGATTCCACCATATCCCTAATTCGTATGTGTCCCATACCACACAGGAACAAAGGTACAAGATCATCCCGAACTTGTGTTTTAACCAAATAAGTGTTTCGTTGTTCACATATTTCAATTTCTAACCTATGTTCTAAAAGTTTTATTTATGATCCATTGTGCCTCCCCAGCAACACCCATGTCTTTATCTATGGTCTCTTTTTCCTAGAGCTAAGGTCTGAACACTTGGTTGAATGGTTCCTTCATTGAACCAGCAACCATCATCAATTTCAACGACCACCATTGACATCTAAATACACATCTAGCCTAGTATTCTACAGTCTAAGCTTTCATCTCGCCTATGGCATCTATTGCTTAGGCTCTAATACCAACTTTGTAACATCCCAGTTCTAAGTCCTTTTTTTTCTATTACATCAGGTCACGCATAGAGAGGCATGCCCATAAATCATTAAATCTACCACTGAGACACTACACATGTCGACTACTGGGAGCCAGTTTTCACATTCAAATCTCATTAAACACTTTCTGGACATACCAAAACTCATCCAAATCACTCAATGGACTCTTGGACTTACCAATGCATGACCCATGTAAAATATACTGATATAATAAGATAAATAAATCATTAACTTCAACACTTAAGACTTAAAAAAATCGTAAAGCAAAGTTTCCCAATAAAACTCCTTAACATGGCCTGAATGGTCGAAATCTAAACCATCAAAGAAATTAACAACTTAAATCAGTCTAATTGACCACATGTCGAGTTGATAATAACTAATCAAATAAAAATGTCATAAAACAACCTCCACTGTGAGGTTAACAAACTAGCTAGAAAAATGTCCTGGATATATTGGTTGACAAACACCACCTTAAATGTCACATGAAATGGAAAGGTGGGGTGAGCTCGAGAGCCCAGTGGATCATACACAGTACATCCATAGTATTATTCAAGTCAAAATATCAAAAATGTAAACACTTAGCATACATTAGGCGTTTCAATCATTCAATTTTTCAGCAGTTGTTAATTAGACCGGAATAGTTAACCTTGGAGTTCTCTCATCATTATCATATCAAAGGAGACAAGGAAAATGCACTATATGTCAAATTTTAATGGGATATGGGGCACACCAATTACCTAACCTAGGAACCAGGGTCACACCCATCGTTCCATTACCAAAGAACTAGGGTCACACCCATCGCTCTATTATCGATAATTAGGGACTAACCCATCATTCCATCCACAAGAGCATCCACATTGATCCCCTTTGTACCACTGTGCCAGTACATGGTTTCAAGTCTTAAGTTAACTTTAATTAAGATTACTCAGTCATTCGCCTCATCACGTTAAGTGTGGAAAATACAGATCAAGTAATTTAGAATTGATAATCATTTCATGACTGTCATACATATAATTATTTATATCAAATATTATGAAAGCAAGTAGACAATGAGCATAGATACATGAATCGTGTTATACATCGTTGTACCAACAAAATATATCATAATATCAAATCAATGTCTAAATATAACCTAGCATGCTTCTAGGCATTCATCATAGAGTACACAAGTGTCATGTTTAACATTTAAAACTCAAATAAGACTAAGGAGCGAGGTATTCATCACCACTAATTATTTGATTCCCTTGGTGCTTTCTTTGTTGTTCCAATAACTTGAATTCTCAACCTTTAAGATCTACTGCAAACATTAATGTATTTTAAATGTTTCAAATCTCAATCAAACAATTTTCTAACCTAAATAGTCAGTGGTATGTGCACAGTGGTCAAAATAGAAAGCAATATCATTGTCTTATTCTGCTTAATGTGGTAGGAACGAGATTTTTCAGAAACTGCATGTTCATGCGAGTTTCCTTCATGTCTTCTCTTTCACGATGTTTCAATACTCCTATACTAGACTTAAAATAATATTTTAACCCAATGGAACATACATTATACCTTGTTGTACGTGTTTCCTTTTTGTTTGCCTCAATGGATACGTTTCACCACTTCAACTAATTTGTGATACCAAAATAGTGCATATGCATTTAGAAAAATGCACAACCATGATTAGAAAGAAGTATTCTACATGAATATTAGAGTTTACCTTGCTTGCTCTATTTGTGAAGTCATTGCAACCTACTTCACCCAAGATGTGTGGTTCTTTCTCTTCTTGATAATCTATTGGGAAATGATGAAAATGGATCAAGATCACTCTAAGACACGTTTGAGAAGAAGAAAATTGTTTCGTGGGGTCTAGATAGGGTTTGGAGACACAAGTGTGTAGCTGCTGGTGAATGTAACTGAAAATATAAGGTTTTTGCACGTGTTTAGCGTATATATAGATGAAGGTTAGGGTTCTTTCGACCTTCTACTTCTATTTCTGAGTTTTTGATCGTAGTACCGTAGTCTTATCATTGTTCCTAATCACAAGACCGTGTACCAGAACTGCGGTGCCACGTCTTTAATCAAATTTTTGAATTTTTGATTGTAGGCATGATCCTCCATGCCAGTACTACGGTCCCATGAGAAGAGCAATTTTTTTGATGCAAGATCGCAATCCTCACGTGCCCCTTTTTTTCTAACACTTCGGGTTATTATAGAGCTGCACAGACATTTGAGTTATAGAGGCCTTTTGGCGCTTCCTAGAATGTGGAAGACACAATAGGAACAGAGGTGAGCACAATTGATAGCGGTGATGTTGATTACGAATGATAGCGGTATATATAGAATGGTAGTGCTGAGCAACAATTTGAGATCTGAGATCTGTCGACTAGTTTTGGCACCATTCCATGAGTTCCATGAAGAGGATGTTGTTGGGGAATATAGGGAAGTTCTCGACATCTGCAGTAGCAGCTCTGGTGGCAAATAGAGAGTAGTGGCAATGATCATAGATGAAACAATCTGTAATGGCGAAAGCAATGACAGTCGTTGTTGCAATTGCAGCGATCAATAAACAGAGGTTTGCAATAGTAGTACTGGCAGCTTGCAACAAGATCGCAATGGAATGGTAGTGGTGAGCAGTGATCTAAGATCTGAGATCTGTTTTATAGCAGCAATAGATCTATAGTGGCATTGGATGATCTGAGATTAAGTAGTTGTTGTAGCAATCAATGCATAAAAATGATTGATTTAGGGATCGTAGCACTACATCGACGGTAGACATGTGGTGATTTACAATATTGGCAAAATTTTTAATTCACCACGTTTCTCCTACTTTTGCAAAATGGTCACAACAATGAAGAAGAAGAAATGAAAATGCCAGTATATTTGATAATATTTTTAGTTATATGTTATAATTAAAACTTTATAAAAAAAAAACAGTGTGTATTATTGTGAATACGTTTATTTTTCTGATATTTTCTATAATTTTCTATAATTTTCTCAAAAACTTCTGTAAAATTAGGAAATAAGCATTTGAAAATCATTTTTCAAAACTACTTTGAGGAAAAAAATGTTTCTTTGGTTATTAATTTTAAAATTATATGTATATTACTTAGTCAATAACGAAATGTCAAAGAGTAAGTGAAAAATAGGATATCATAATAAGTAAATTATAATTATCCAATATTATCTATAATGTAAGGTATTTATATTGGTAAAACTCTAGATAGGAAATATTTTTTCCTTTCTAGTTACTCTAAAAATACCTTTTGTCCCGAAGAAAGTACTAGTAAATGTCAAATTAGAAGAAGCCGAAGAAAGTAATATAATTGCATAAAGGATGTATTTTTTGAAAACTAATAAAACATAATTAACATATTTTTTAACATACTTTGTTGTTATTGCCCCTTACAAGGCAATTCAATGACTCTTAAAATAGCCCATAATTCAAGATGATCTAACAATTTTTAAGGTCAATATTAACAAATGTGTTCAAAACGTATGTTTCTACTTTTGTTTTTCTTTGTTGGTAAATACCTCTAAGGTTCTCTATTAGTTGTTTACTATTGTGAAGTCACCTAAGGTTTTAAGATATTGCAACAACGATAATATCTCTTTGCCAATTTATATTAGAATTTGAAACTTTTGAACAAAAAAAGAGTAGAAAAAGGTAAGGGTAGATTGAAAATTTTATAGAAAACAAAAGGACTACAACGATCATATATATATATGAGTGTCACTAAATTTACCCCTTAAGTGGCTCACTTCACCCCACTATTTAAATCCCATTTTACTCCTATGTAAATGACTAAATTATCCTTCATTTAACACCCCACTTATCCCCAAATACCGTCATTCACCCCACCCTACCCCACTAATCAGTCTGACAACTCACTTCTCCATCTTCGGCAAGCACACTCTCACATTCTAGCCAATTTTTTGACAAGCATTTCGATTACTTTTCTATAAGGTTTGTATGCTATTTACATTCTAAAATCAATTTTAAGATTGTAACAACGAAAAAATGTAACAAACTAATGCCATTTTCATTCATTTGGTTGTTCAAGTTAGGTCTCTCATTTGGATCAAGATTTAGTTAATTTTTAGAAGAAATGGCACAAGAAACAGATTCTTCAATCACTACAGGCGTGAATGAGGTATATTTTGAGCTTTGTCTAGATTAAATGATGTTATCAAACGAGTTTTTTCATGCTCTATCTCAGCCTTGCATGGCCGGGACTCTTGTGAAGGTCTCGGTTAGAGATGACCGAGACTCATAGAAGTCGTCTCAGCCCTGTCTGGCTGGGACTATGCTTGTTGCATTTAATTCCTATTTTTTGTTGTTCTCTTGACAAATTAATATTTATTTTGATAATTATAGATTAAAGAAGAATGCATAGATACTATTGTTGATTATATAGAACAATTTACACCGGTGGGATCATTTAGGTCAAGGGAAGAAATGATCTCATCAACACAAAATCAGGGTAAGATCAATGGGTTCGTTGTGACTATCAAAAACTCTAATGCTGGAAGAAATGGTAAAAGAGTAAGAGTAAATCTTGCTTGTGAAATATATGTGTTGTAAAAGAAAGGACCCAAAAGGCAATGTGTTGATAGTGAGAAAAAAGTCAAAGGAAGATAAGAAATAGGGACGAAGAAGTGTAGTTATCTCTTTTTGTTAAATGGAAAGAACCCAAGTGCAAGTATATGGATCTTAACTGTAGCATGTGGTACTCACAATCACCCGCCAGCAAAATATCTTGAAGGTCACTTATATGCTGGTAGGTTGGACAGTGATGAGATTGATGTCATGTTACAAATAACAAAGGGCAATGCATGACCAAAAGAAATTTTAATGAAGTTAAGGGAAATAAATATGATGAATTCATCCACTTTGAGGACTATCTACAAAGCAAGACAAAAATAAAAGATGATAGAAGCTGGGGGTAGGACAAAAATGCAACAACTGTTGCACTTGTTGGATGGATCACAATACACTGAATGACATAGGTGTGAAACTGAAAGTCATGTAGCGAAAAACATCTTTTGGGCTCATACTTGTTCAGTTGAGTTTCTAAGATCATTTTCTGAAGTGTTCTTAATTGATTGTATCTACAAGAAAAATAGGTACAAATATTCAGTTTTATAGATTGTTGGTGTGACATCTACAGAGATGAAATTTGCTATTATATTTGGGTACATGTCTACTCAAAAAGAGGACCATTTCACTTGATGTCTACAGATATTGAAAGAGTTGATTGATGGATTTCCTAGGCCTAATGTGATTATCATTGACAAAGATTTGGCCCTTATGAATGCAGTTGCTAATGTCTTTTCCAATTTCACAAACTTATTGTGTACATGGCACGTCAACAAAAATGTTTTGGCTAACATTAAAGAAATGTTTCACAAGGATGATGATTCAAGGAGCTTCTTTAGAAGTGGAATATATTGGTGAATAGTAGTACAGAGGCTGAGTACAAAGAAAAGCTCAAGCTTATGGAGGCCGAATATAATGCACTTGATAATGTACTTGCATATGTGAAAAATATCTGGTTGAACCAATTTAAAGAGAAGCTTGTAAAGGATTGGACTAATAAGGTGATGCACTTTGGTAACACAACAAAAAATAGGATAGAGAGTGCACACGCTAAATTAAAGAGGTACATCAGGTCTTCATAAGGAAATTTTGTGACATCATGGGGTGCAATCAGTGCAATGCTTGAGCTACAACACATGGAGATCAAAGCATCGTTTGAAAAGAGTTCAAGTATCGCTGTACATCAACATGAAGTTCTTATTTTCACATTGTTGCATGGATTCATCTCTAGGTTTGCATTGGAGAAGATTCAACTTGAGTTGCAACATGTACAGAGTATTGGTGTTGATCAAGTGTGTTGTGGCTGTGTGTTATGTACAACACATGGGCTTCCATGTGCTCATGAGCTGGCTAGGTATGAAGCGGCCCACTTGTCGATCCCATTGGAGGCTATTCATGTTCATTGGCAAAGCTTAGCCTTGATGACCCCATGAGATCGCGAGACTTTAATTATAGAGTATTATCAGAAAAAGTGGCAGGTAAGATAGAGAGAAGTGATAAAAATGAGAGAAAAAGATAGTGCAACAACTTTTAGAGATTGTCTCTCCATCCATATCCTCTATTGTTCTGCTTAAGGAGAAAATAAAAATAAAAGGAAGGTTGAAGAAGGTGGATATAATGCGAAAACCCTCCTATTTTGAGCATGTTCTAGCTATTGGTTCAAGCTTCACATCCAATGATTTACTGAAAAAGAAAGTTTTGAAGCAAAAGGTTCATAGGACTTGGTCAAGGATAATATCGACTTATCTTGGGGCATTTCATGTTAGGTAGCATGATCACTTTCTTAATGAGGTTGACGTCAAGGCCGATAGTAATTATGCGTATCGCATCGGTATAGCAGGTCTCGATCTTGGGGAAGATGGTTGCAGCAAGTGAGGATTGATATGCTAGCTGAGCTTAACAGTTTTGAAGCCCAGTATGCCACTTTTCTCGATTCAACCTAGGTGCAACAAATGAATGAGTCACTAACTTGTGACCAATCACTGATTCCACTAGAAAACTGGATGACACTACCTGACATATGTTTATTGGTGGCAACTACTTTTAATGTAGTGTTAGTCCAATTATCTTGTAACCAATGCATGATATTCCTCCCGCTGTGAAACGAAAACTTACCTTATCAAATGAGATATATGATCTGGATAGGTTATGTTAATGGGAACCACTTTATGAGAGTAATCACCTTATACTTTACTCTTGTTTTAATTTGGTAAATAATTATTCTTGTGACTAATTATTATCTAATTATTATTTTCATTCTATGTAGGTTTTGTTCAAGCCTAATTTACCCATTTTGCCGATTTCAAAAGAGTGGCACGTAATGCGATATCCACAGGTGAAAGTTTGGGCAAGCCACTACAAATTTTTAGATGTATATGAAAATGGAAATGTGTATAGCGAGTACATCATAAGTCTTATTAACCCATAGAGTGTTAGCAACTACTTTCTCTGTGTATTATCTCCCGCAAAATACATGTAAGGATACTGTATACAAATGCAATACAAAGGATAATTCAAGTTATTTATATGTCATCATCCTTGATTAAACATTTGATATAAATGTTCACTAACTAATCTTGGTGTGTTACTAACTAATCATCCTTAAATACTTTTGTATTTAAATGTATATAATAATAACTAATTTCCACTGTTATTAGAAATGATGAATTTAGGCCTTTTAAGCATTTGGGTTTCGGTTTAGTGGGTCTAGGCCACCCAGGGTCAAGACCCAAAGTTGGGTATCGGTCCAAGTGGATCAAGAACCAATGCATGGTATCGGCCTAGGTGGACCGAGACTTGTTGTTGGGTCTCGGCTACCCAGGGTCGAGAACAAAAACTAAGTCTTGACCCACCTGGGCCAAAACTAAATGATCGGGTCTTGGCCCAAGTCAACTGAGACCCAACATTTGGGTCTCGGCTAGGGGTGTTTGAGACCCTACATATGGGTCTCGGCCCTGGGCGGCCGAGACTTAGTATATGGGTGAATGGGCATGTTTTTGCCCACTAAGCCCAATGAGGGTTTGAAACCCAACGAGCATTTATTACAATAGTTTCAATGTGACAATATTTATTTATTTTTTCTATCTTTTGTTTAGTAACTGCAATAAAAATTTATTTTTTTTTTTCCTACTATATTAGCGATACTACAAACTCTGTTCAGTGAAACTTATAAGGAGAAATGATAAATTAAATTAGAGTAAGGTAAAACTTATAAAGAGAAATAATAGATTGAATTACACTTATAAAGAGAAATGATACATATATAAGTATGCTACAACTCAAATATTGTTTAAAGACATTACAATGGTACAAAATATATTGATCTAAGCATCACGGGAGGCACTTTGCTTCCTTGCAAAAACCGGTCGAAAAGGCTACGATGATCTAACATTGTCTGGTACAATGGGGCTCGAAAGCGTATTTGTTTTATCAACAGTACTGGAATACAATGCTCCTCCAATGTTAATACCTGTGAGCATATCGATCATGGAGTCCACACAGCGACATGCTCTATCATATGATCGTTGCTCTTCAGGCAATGATCTCCACTGCAACCCAATGTCGAGTGCAATCCTAATCAGTTGGCACAAAAATTAAAACTATTAAAAGACAAGATGTTCAACATAAATAACAAATTTTTACCTGGTTGGCATCATTGTCCTAACTCTGACTGCCATACTTCCCTCAGCTTTTGGGTTTTCGACAATAGGATGGGATATTATTGAGTATCACTCCATGTAACCTAGTGCCGAGTCCCATGGATGACGCATCTCATCCCCTCGAACACTTGCACCCAAAACATGATTTTGCCACCTCTCAAATAATTGTGGAATAAACATATGCTTTACTGAATATTTACTTCTGAAAACCCCTTGCTCAGCTTTTATTGGCTCAAGTGGAGCCTCAGTATTGGTTGTACATATCTGAGCTATCGGAGAAATCCATCGGGGTGGTATGACTCTACAATTTTTAAGCAATTAATTAGCCCAATGTAGAAAGCCACTTTCAGTATAGGTGCACCATTTCTTGAGTCCCTATACGGATCCCAGTAAACCTGAAAAGGATATAACTTCTTTAAGTCATAAAGAACGAAACTAAATACTTATAATTAAAAGAATTCAATAATATGTAATAATTACCTCATGAGGACGCAACTGGTTGATTGTTCGATAAAGCGTAAACATGTATTCATCATCAAAACCCATCTCCATTCTTGGAGTCCACATCACAACTCGTGACAAATTATTGTAGTAGTGGGGATTGATGTGTGGATGAGTAAATGGGAAATGGTCATATATCCAACCCTATAGAAATCACATATTCAAACAACCATTATATATAAATGTAAATAGAAAACACAAATATTTGATCTTATATAAGGTTGTCAAATATACATCGAGTAGGGTGAGATACCCTGCAACGTGACAGACCTCGATTCATAAAGTACTACCAAGCTGGCAGTATAAAAATGTAAGAGCGGCTGCTCCCCACGCGTATGACCATGGTGTCCACATTCTTTAAGAGCTGAAGTAAGGAGACGTGAACTCAGGTATCGCTCTTATCAGTAAATAATATACTATCCAGGAGATACAAAATGAAAGCTCTGGCAATTGCTTTAACACTATGGTATTCATTAATATTCTCTTTGGCAGTACCAAAGACATTTCGTAGCCATCTCTTACTTACAGTAAGCTCTTTAGCCGTTCTGATCTATTCACTAGCTTCTTCTTCGGACACACCAAGGTAGTCGCACACCAATTGCACAACAACATCAAACTTGATCGATTTTACAGACACCAATTTGCCCATTACTGGAATACTAAGAAGAATGCAGACATCATCAAGTGTAATCGACATCTCATCGAATGGGAGGTGAAATGTGTTCGTCTCCAAATGCCCCCTCTCAATGAATGCTGATATAAGCGTCCTATTACCATAGCTATAGGAACATATAATCAGCGGGCTCAATCCAGATATATTGATTAACTCTTGTAGGCGAGCCTATTCTGGGTGACATTCAAGTTCCCAAGACTTGATCATATTCTTATGGTTGATACATTTCAGTGGGCCTAGATGCTACACTTATAAAAGTTTTTATTTCCAAAAAAATATTATTAATAATTTATTGTTGAAAAAAAAACTTTGAAAATAACTATAAGGATTAAAATTTACCTCATTTTTTTATACTGCTGTAGCAACATGATGCTTAAAAATCTTAAGAACTGATATATTAGACAGGTCACTAGGAAAAGGTCCAAAAACATCTTCACCTTCTTCATGCTCTTTAGGAACATGGCCTACTTCATGTTCTTCAACTTCTTCTTGTTGTTGTGAATAATGGGAGGAGGTTTCACTGACTGAAGGAAGATTAGACCTTGTCGCCACCATAACTCGTCTCTGTGATGCCATCAATGGGGGCCTAGAAGAAGATGCACTTTTTGACTCAATGCTCGGTCTATTTCTTGCAGTAGTTGTCTGTTTTGGTGTCATTTCTACGTAAAATATACCTAATCATTAATTTATTATAATATTCAAATACAAATAACCATATAAATAAAAAACTAGAAAAAAAAAGTTCGTCAATTATGGGTCTCAACCAACTGTAGAGACTCTAAGGAGATCCAGACCAAGTAGTGTTTAAACTCTAAGGAGAGTCTTAACCCAGCTGGCCGAAACTCTATGGAAGAGTCTCGATTGCTGTTGGCCAAAACTCTTCTCGAAATCTCGGCCACATAGGGCTGAGACTGTGTCTTCACAATGACTAATCCATTGCTCGCGATTCATATACAAAATTGAAGCTTGCATTGTCTAAACTATGATAAAATAACTTTCAAATATAAAAAATTACAAATCTTACCAGATCTGCATTTCTCTTTTGGAGATTTGTTAAAATTAGACGAATGCTATAATTTCATAATAGCACGGCTTTCGCGTTGCAACAACTACAAATGTACTCTTTAAAGCCTGTGCAATAGATTTTTTGGCAGTATAATGACTTTGGTGGGTGATTTTTGACATTAGAACGGCATTGGTTTGGTTAGTCATGCATGTTTCCGGTGTGGTGTGGTTAATTGCATTAATTAGGTTAGTTTAGCTTTAAATAAGGATAGCTTAGGATTTTTAAAATATATATGTATATATTCTTCTTCATAATGCAACAGTACTGTTGTTAGAATAGAAAACGACTTGTTGAGTTTAGCATCTTCTGATTGACCAGCCAGAGGCTTGCTTAAATGGGTCAGTTGGGCAAACCTTGAGTACAACCTTGCTTTTACCAAATAAAAATAAAATAAAAATGTTTTACTAAATGTTTCGTACATTTTTTTTTTGTTTTTGTAAAAAAAATAAAGGTATATGGAATCAATACTTACTAGCATAAATGGTAAAATTGCTATATTATGACATGTAAGACTATATGATCATTATATTTTTCTTCAAACCACGCACCTGCAAGAGGCTTGAGCACCGATCAAGCCATTTGAAGATATAATAGAGCAAATAGGTAATTTTTACAAGTTTTACATTTAGATATCATTGCTTAGAAATATTAATTCAATGAATATATATATATATATATAAGGGCTCACTCCTTGCTCGAACTAATTCATAAGTAAACTTGTATACCCTAATACAAGGCGTCAAGAAACAACATAACTTTTTGCATCAAGGCCAAAAACTAAGGGGTACTAGTTAGACTTTGTTTTCCATTTTTGAATCAAATCATTAATTTTATAGTGTAATATAGTCAGACAAAATAAATAAACAAGCTTTTATTTTAAAGATGCCTCTAATGATCATAAACTTTTATGTAAATATATATAAAATTTGAATTATCTCGCCCTATTTTCGCTTGCTCTTAATGTTTTGTTCTTGTTTACTCAGTTCTTTTCTGGTCATAAATCACATCAAACTCCAATCGTTTGCATCAGTTAGAATCTTTACATCTCCAACATATGGATTCTAGAGACAAGTTTTTAGCGTCGAGTCGTTTCCTTCAATCGAAGTTTCCATTCTCATCCTTACCATTCAGCCAAAACCCTTGAGGTTTTTCCACGAATTCCAATAATCCTACCCTTCCAAAAACACTCTTGAAATGATCCACCTTTGGAACTCAAGCTCCTTAATGCAAGCAATCATGATATGATTTAAAAAAATAAATAAAGAAGACCAACAAAACATATGAAATATAACAGCCCTTTATAACATTGAACTAAATCATTTTCACTCAAAAAATGGTTTAGTCTATTCCATGTCAAAATTCCCATTAGTCAAGTATATGAAGTGTTGATTACATACAATTGTATCCAACCCAACTTCCATTAAGCAGCTCAGTTCATCTATCTGAAAAAATTGGTAGTTGATTTTCGATGCTTGTCAAGAAAGAATCGGAGAAGTTAAAAGGGTAAGATGTTGACTCTTCTTTCTGGTTTCAAGTTGAAGAAAAAAAGCATGTATGCTATACACATCTATCAAAAAGTATTTCATTCTAACTATCTCTTTACTGTAATTTGTTGTTGATGCGCAGCTTGCTATCTTCAGACCGAGGCTTTCTGTTTTGATCCTGCAAACCCACCCAAAGAACAACAGTGAGCAGCTCTGGTTTATTTACTGATTTGAGCCTTGTATCAGTTTGAAAAAGGGAAAACAAAATAAATGATACTGACGTTTCCTGCGCCTTATGTCCCGGCAGCCTTTGCTTTCGCATTGACACGAAAATGCCTTGATAGGGTGATTCTTGTCTTCAAAATCAATGCCATAGTCCTGCAAGTTATTTGAGAGTACATAAGAGAATACAAGTTTGTGATTGTTAAGTTGATATATTATTCCTGATTTCGTCACATCATGACAATGTTTGAATAACAATACTCGTAAATACTCAAAGCCCATTACCACATGCTATTTCCCTCGACAAATTTCCTGTTTTCTTTCTACCAGGCCTTGTTATAGTTGGTAAATTCCAAGTTGAGTTGAGATTTAAAACTGATGTATCACAGTGTTGTCAAGGCGGAAAGGTGGACCTAGGTAATAAGCCTCTCTAAGGCGAGCCGGGGCCTAGACAAGGTATAGATGGGCCTAAGATGAACCATAAGATAATTATTAAAAGTTGCCTAATAAATTTTTATTTATTTATTGGTTCCTCATTCTATATTCGTGTGTGTGTATAAAATGGATAATATATTATTTAATTGTTCAAGGTTTAAAATGAAATTTTCTTCATGTCTTAAAAAAATTACAAACATCCTCTATAGTGCCTGGTCGCTACCTAGGCCCTAGAGTAGCTGGGTTTCGAGGCAAGGTCTAGGTGACACTTTGGCAGCACTGATATATCATGTAAATATGAGATTTATTATAAGTTGGTTAAAAATATATATTACCAACTTAAGGTTGGCAGGATGGCCAAGAACTTGGCTTAGGAAGTTAAGAATATTAGCCAGACTGAGTCACTTGCTATGTAAGTTTCTACCGTTTCAACGACACAGAAGCTCGCATGCATCTTAGAAACCTTGTTGGATGCCCTAAGAGGCCCAGCTACCACTGGATAAAATAAAAGCGCTAAACACGCTAAAATTATATAAACACACACACATGCATATACTTGGAAAGCTGTAGCAAATTAGATACTTTGTTAGTTTGTCTTGCTACCTACGCCCTGGTTTGAAGGAACAAGAAGCTGAATCATTTATGTAGGAAGCTATAACAAAACGTTGAAAGCCATCATCAAGATTGTATTCACTTGTTACAATTGTTACAACTGTAGGAACATGCAAAACACGACCTCCTTGCCAAATAATGGTTATAACAGCCATATTTTCTTAAATCTTAATAACAACCAAAATCAACATAAAAGCCTAATTCCTAAATATTTAGGTTGGCTAAATAATTTAGTAAAACATTTTCTGCCAGATATTCAAGAATAGCTAAGTGAATCTTGACTGTTCCTATAGACTATTTGAACAATTTCTGAAAATTTTCTTTCAATGCTCGATTTCAATTTGCTAGCTTTTTCACCTGTGTTCATCCTTAATCTAGGAAACCATGAATTGTTTTCCCAGTTAAAAAATTCTTATGAATAGAATACTTATACGCAACCGAGCTTGATCAAGCGCCAAGGATTGCAAGAACTTTTATGGTTTCTAGCAAGGAATCAACAACTAAATTCCTTTTAAAAGATAATAATTAAATTAAATAATAATTAAATAAAACACACTTAAAGGGAGACTTAGTTCATATAACTTGAGTAAAAAGTTAAAGAAATTAAATATATAAATTGGCAAACATGCAATTAAGCTACAAGTCTAAGAAGCTGGTAGCATATGGAGCTAACTGATTAACAAATCTCTAAGTAAGCTTTCATAAATAGTAAATACATACCCAGGTTAACTCTTCCATAGCATCCACATCTCTCGTTGTAAAGAAGGCTAACTGCATATAAATATATCCTGTATTAGATCCACTTGTCCAGGAGTTAACACCAATAGACAAGATTCAAACATTTAATTTAAAAAAAAAAAAGAAAAAAAGAAAAGAAACGAAGAGAACAAAAACAGTACAATTTAGTTTTCTTACATGATAATAATGGTGATCAGGGGTCTCAATTTCTACTGGTATGTCAACCAAGTTTGCATCGTCACATCTGGTAATAACAAGTACAAAATAATAACAATAAGTATTTTTCTAAGAGAGAATAAATTAATGAAAGAATGTACTGCTCAGTCAGGGAAAAAGTTCTACAAATAAAGTTAAAAACCACTCATCTAATACCCCTATAAAAGAAACTATGAAAAAAAAAAAAAACAAACAAAGAGGACCTGCAGCCACACTCACAATCAGAGTAACTGATGGTTCTTCTCTTGCTACTATCAGAATCAGGAAGATGAGGGATGACAACAAAATGAATCCCACCATCACAGACTCGCAATAAAAGATTTTTGCTTCATTCTTTATTTTGTAGGTTCAGGTAAGATTATAAAAATGAATAGATTACTAAATTTTCAAATGCTACGTTTTAGTTTCATCAAACACATATCTTTGATATACCATGAAGTTCTTGTAAAAAGAAAATCACCCAAGTTTATAAATGACTAGAATAATGGAATGCATCTGACATTAACACAACCAAATTTATATTAAAAAGCAAATAATCCTACCATTAGCACAAACATATATTTGGAATTAAATATGCATATTTATCAAAATGTGTTCATGTGCTTGTCTAATTACCTATGGTTGATAAACCTTGCTACATTTCCATAAAATGTTGCATCCAAACAAAGGGCCTCTTCATCCTTCAATACACCTTCTGAGCCCCAATCAGAATCAAGTAGCACTGGATATGTGTGCTTTTGATTTCCCATCCTTTTGGCATTTCGTTCATAAAGCTCCATATTTGTTAATATTTCCCCAACATATTCACAAACAAAAGTACCTTTTGGCAAGTATTCAAGTGTTCGAAGACCCCATCCCTTGCCTTGTGATGTCAAAAATACCTGAAATATGCATGCAACAACTGAATAACAACTGTTCATTCAGTTTAGCAACTGGGCAAGGTGGAGGAGCCACTTTCCTACATTCCCAGAGGTCAACGAACAGGTCGTTCAGTTTAGTGTTTATCTGTTTTGGGAGAAGATCAGTTCGAGGTGGAGAGCTCATTGGATGGTAGCGAGTTTGGCGGTAATTTAGTGTTTGTGGAAGGAAAGGAATGATCGGATTTTTGAGGACAAGTCATGTCCGCCTGGTTCGCTATGGGAAGAATCTCAGACATTAGGGTCTTTTTGGATTAGCAATTGTTCCCTATCATTAGGATACTCCGTGTCGAGTGGCTATGGGGTGGGAGAATGTTTCGTAATGGCGGTGGGTGGGGGGGAGGGGGTGTTTTTTTCTCCAGTTGATTTGTTATTGTCCAGTTGGGTAGTCTTTTTTGTGTGTAACTCTTTTTTCATCAATAAAACTGCTGTTTCTATTAAAGAAAACAACAGAATAGCAACAAGTCATAAACAGAATAAAGAGCTTCATTTGTAGAGAAGTTGATAAGGGTGGAGAAAGCACTTCGTCCTTATTGTTTAAGCATAAGAAAAAGCTAATACAATTGAAATGCTCACCTGCAGGTTGCGAGTAATACCTCTCTGAACAACCCGATTTCCACAGTACTTATTGCACCCGCATTTACTCCAGCACTCTTTAATGAATTTCTTAACCAAATGGCCTTTGCATGGATCAGGAAGGTCCTCATTCTTTGACCTTTCTAAAGGGCACTCTTTGCAGTAAAAGAAATGATGTTCACGAGGATCATTTTTCAAAGAGATGCACTCATCAAGAAACTCTTTCCTAACCAGACCTTCAGGTGTGTAAGCAAAAACACCACCAGTCTCACGGGCACATGCACAAGGTATGGACGAGGATGTACAATCACCAAAACAGTTCATACAACAGTTTTCATCTCCAATACGTGCAAGAGAGAAAATTACATAGGCATTTTGATATACTATATTCTGCGGGATGTAGTAGAATTTTGAAGGATATGGCTCACTGTTAATGTCATTGCACACTGAGATTTTAACTTTCTCTTCACCTTTGGATATGTCGACCACATTGTGAAGTGGCTTTTCATCATCAAGAGTGGGATTTTGCTTTTGTAAAACCACCAAACTCTGAGACGTTGATAACTGTGGGTCTTGCAAATGCTTCTTTTCATCACTTCCTCCACTAGCTTCACCATGAAGATAAAGCTCAGATTTTACAATTCCATGGAGATACAGATTATTTATAGGAAGGAACCTTGGTATCTTGGATCTGAATGCTGAACCTAGAGGGTCATTTGAAGTACCTGTTGAGCTGTAAAGGTCGGTTCCAACACTGAATTCATTTTGTGTATTGAATTTCTTCAATAAATCAAGGCCACCCATTGTGGATTTTTCAGGCTTAGTCCCAGTAGCAGCAGCCATTTGCAAAACACCTTGACACAATTCATTCATCAGAGTCATCAAAGAAAAATTGGGATCGAGATCTTTGTATGGAAGGCATTTATCCTCCATCAGTTTCACAATTTCATTAAGACTTGGCATGTAGAAATTTGGAGGTCTGTGAACAAAGTTACAGGTCAAGCTGATTTTCACCTCTCCAAGTGTAGATGAAGCAATCTCAATCCTCTTTTCAGTTTCGCTCGTGGTGTTGGCATTACTTTTACCTTCATTTTTCCCAGCCTTGTGTTGTGGAGCTCCATTTTCCAACGCATCTCTTTTGTCACTTAAATCATCTGCAGTTGGATGACTATCAATAAGCATTCAACCTGGAAGGCAAGATACTCAAGACAAAAAGGCTTGAAAAAGGAACAAAATCTAAAATTTAGGCAAAAAAAACCCAGACAAACAATAGTAGAATAGTAACTGCAATTTCTACTTTCTTTGCAGGTGAAATATAAACAGTAGGTTCTTGACTCAAAGAATACCATTCTGAAGAAAGAACAGAATCGAATAAAAACTAAATTACTAATATCACATTCCTATAGATTATAATGAAGCATGTCTATCGGTCTTTATTTGAGCAAGTTTGAATGATGGGAATATAGAATTTATAGTTAACTCATTTAAATTAGAACAACATCAGAAGATGAAAAAAACCTTCATCTCTTCCTGTTGTGCATGTATCAGCAGGTGGATAGATCACAGCCAGTGGAAGCTCAGTTTGTGAAAAGTCATCTGTGTGAGGCTCACTTTTGGGCTTAATCATAGAATTGCCATAAGCGTATTGATTGTGAAATTTATCAGTGCCTGATTTGACGTCTTTGTCGTGAAACACAGATGATGATCCTTCAGAAACTATTTTTTTCTCTATTGAAGCGTTGAGGGATGGACCATGTATAGGAGTCTCAGAATACTTTGCTTTTTCCTGCTTTTTACAAGATCCGGGCAATTGGACAGTTTCTTTTCCTTTGCTCATCAATTGGGTCTGAGATGATAAACACTTGGTATCGACCATTTTACTTGTATGACCAATTTGAGGTGAGTTAAGTTCTTTCCTTTTGTTTCCAATTTGAAGTTTAGGTAGAACAGGCTCTGCTTCTGCTTTCCTTTTGCCAAGGCATAGTTGAGATGGCTGTGCTTCTTCATCTTGGCGGGTAGTTTTCGGTAATCCATCCTCCCGTTTTTTCCTCGTCAAAGAAGTCTCATCTGACAATGTTCTAAAATCAAATCCAATTGAGCCTTCATCTTCATGTTGATTCAAAGGTGACAAAAATCCAGCTTCAACAGCCAACTGAGCGTCAACTGACTGTTTTGCTTTTCTCACTTCCTAAAAGATACAATTGCAAAGATATTAAAAAACGTTAACTAGAACTCATCTCTAAAAAATCTTTTGTCCACAACATGAAAACGTATACTAAAATCCATTTCCTCTCTAAGCTATATCGAGGGCTAAGTCAATGTATATTGCGGTGGGCGGTTGTCCTAGCACTTCACGTAGTAATCTAATTTAGTAGGTTCTTCATGTAAGGCAGGTGTCCTCACCCTTAATATAGCCTGTTTAAGTAGATTCTGTGCTATATTGATGGCTAGCCTACAGTTATATCATTGGGGGAATCTTAGCCCTTTGTGTAGTTTGACTAAGTCGATTCCTCTCATGATTGATCTTGTAAATGTCTTGACAAATAAAAAGGACACTGATGTGTTCTAAGGTAAAATCTTGCCACTGTCTCTGTTTAGGAGATGAGAGGGATTAATGGATTAGGAATGGGCCTCTACCTCCTCGATAGTAAGGTATGGTGGTTCATGGTGACTGAGGTAATTATACAATTAACTATTAACATTGTTTCTTCCAAAAAAAAAAAGTTAGAAAGACAAAAGAAAAGATGTACCAAATGATGCAAAAGTTCAGGTATGAGAAGGAATAAAAAACAAAATGAAACATGAAATTAACCTTATCTTCCTGATATTCAAATATGGCATCAGCAAGAGCTCGATAATTCTCCTCTTCGATAAGTTCCCAGTTTTTGTCATACACCTTTAGTAGTTTCTTCAGCACTGGTTTTACAGTTTCTTCAGGAATGCCAAGAGCCTTCATGGCATTAAAAGCCTTTGCAACTTTTGGATTTCGTGCCATTTCTTGATTTGCTGATGCAACTAACCTTTCAGATATCTCTACTCATTCTAAACTTATGCAACCCAGAAATCAAAAAGCTATTCATCAGATAAAATAAGCTCCAAACTTCCAAAACTCCTGCCCACAAGAAGAAATGCTTTAACAAAATTGAACAAAAGAATAAGCAAACACCAATTTATGGTCTCTAGCAAAAAAAAAGAGAAGACCCTGCTTAAATCAAGAGTGCATTTTGAAAATAGAACTTTGCCCACATTTCAAAACAGATCTATGCCACACCTGCAAATGAACAAATCTCACACCAGATATCCACAAAGACAAAGAAAAGAAGAAGAAACCCCAGAACTAGCTAGAGTAAATAAGAGATGTCTAAAAAGACCTTGCTCACAATAA
>JAJIYU010000549.1:0-48018 GCA_030144865.1 Tinospora cordifolia
ATATATATATATATATTTATATTCATTATTGGAAGCTTTAATGTTGCACCAAAATATATTTCATTTTTCTTACTTTATTTTATACCTTCGAATATACATAATTTATGTCTAAATATATTATAAATTTCTCAAAGTCAAATTGTTTTATTTAATTTTGTTCGGTGAATTGCGTACCAATCTTCGGGATATTACAACCAGAGTGATGCTTGGGCTAAATGAGTGATTGTGAGCCTTACTAGTGTTAAGTGCTTTTGAAAAACTTAGGTTCAAGTCTTGCCAAGGACAGAACCCTATACCCAGTCAGTGATGGCTAAGGTGGGAATAATATCAGTACGTAGTGGGATTGGGTTGTTACAAATGGTATCAGAGCCATTCTAGGTGTGACGTTGGTGTGAGTCCTGAGGACAAGATTGCTCCAAAGGGGATGGATTATAATATCCCACATCAGTCCGACATTAGAGTGATGTCTGGGCTAAATGAGCAATTGCAAGCCTTACTATTGTCGAACACTTTTGGGAGACTCAAGTTCGAGTCTTGCCACCCAGTTAGTGGTTGCTAAGGTGGAGATAATATTGGCACATAGTGGGCCCGGGCTGTTACACCTAACAATATTTTTTTCAATTTTTCAAAATTTTAGCAAAATAGTATTCCACGACAGTCCTTGGTATCATAACAACTTTGCTGGTTGTTTGTGAATAATCTACTCAACGAAATGCTACGACATTTTGTAGAGCTTTTCCTCCTATTTGAGCTTAGTTTTAGTGCAGATTTTAAAATTTTTGGACTTGGTTTCATGCCTTTTTTAGCCATAGTTTCAAAGCTTATTTCTGTGCATCATAAATGAAAATTTCTAAGTGTTAATCATTGGTTTTCATTCCAACATGATCTCTACCATGTTTCTTATTTCTCAAGATTTGGCCATGACCACCATCAATCATTTATCATCTTCATTCTATACCACATTCATCTCATGTTCATAATCATTTCATAACATAAATGCATGATTGATCAAAATATCCAATTTTAACACACAATATCTATTTCAACTCAAAAAATAAACAATATACCTTCCTAGATTGTTCTGTTTCATAGATATTCTTGATCAACAAGGCTTTTCCTCACCTTCAGATTCTCAACTATTTGTTTTCCTTTCTTTTCTCTTTTCAATGACATAAAAATCATGGGATTTGGTGAAGAGTTAAGAAAGTTATAGATCTTCAAAAATGAAAGGAAGAAGTGAAGAGTTGTAAAATATTTTGTTGTAGAACTAGAGAAGAGGTTGAAGTTGGATGCTGGTGATGGATTGTAAAACCCAAAAGTCAATGAATGAATTATAGAATTTTGAGAGTTTTAAATATAAAATAAATTAAATAAATAATTTGGAAAATTATAAGTGCTCTATAATCATGAAATTACACATAGGAATAAACTTAGGATAAATATAAAAATAATAGAAAACATGAAGATATCAGGAAAATGGAAAAAAATAGCGCAAGGATTTGGTTACCTCAGTAATGGATTTCATTACCATGGTAATGCCGAAAAACCTAGAAAACACAAAAAATTGGGCATCGTTCTGGTAATCGCGGTAATGCTTAAGAGAATTGAAAATTTGTATGTCCTGGTTATTGCGGTAGCCTACCACAATAATGTGCTGAAAACCCTAATTATATGTTTTGGTTACTGCAGTAATACACTAAAAACCCTAATTATCGATGTGTTGATCACGTGATTACCATGATAATTGGAGGCATTACCATGGTAATACGTGAAAATTATATATATGTGCGATTTGTGCATGAAAACCTTAATTACCAGCCATTTGATTTAACAGCTGCACAAGTTCTTCCCAAAACCCTACCCAGCCGCCACAGACCGACCCTTCTTCTTCCCAAAGTGTTCTAGAGTGTCCTAATATATTTCAACCCTTCCCCAACTAGGTTTTCAAGCAAAGAACGAAGGAGAATTGATTATTGGTGAAGAATTCAACTGCAGGGATTGAATGAACAGATTAGATACAAGGTAAGGCATTCGTTTCACATAGTATACATGTGTTTTCATCATTGTCTCACGTTTTCTAAGGAGTTACATGCTCCCTTGATTTAACAACTAGTTAGAAGTGTTTGAAAGACTCTTTTAAAGGGAAAGAAAGAAGGAGCATTTGGAATTGAGGTATAATACATTTTAATTGGTATAATGCTTGTGTTAAGTCTAATATTAGTGTATTGAATCATTATGAACTAGAGGACGGAAGGAAACTCACACAGATATTCAGTTTTTTGGAAAAAATGCACGACTACCTTATAGTGAAATGCAAATAGAGAGTTCTTCTGGAGTTAATGTGGTAACTGATTGCAGTAATGCGTCCCAAACCCTATTTTCGAGTTTTAGGCACACACACGAGTTACCATAGTAGTACCCTTTTCTACCGCGATACACAGAGGAAAAACATCAGAGTACATGACTATTATGACCCTCGTACACATCATATGCCTTATAGATTAGGGGACCATTGTACTATAGTTTGAGAACAATGAATACTTCAATTTCAAAGGATGTATTGGATCATAGGTTGCGGATTCTAAATCATTGAGGCAAAAGTAAGGACAAGCGGAGTGAAATAATAGGTAGGCGTGATTACTTTGCTCCATAGCATTATTTGGATTTTAAATGTTGAACATGATGTGTGTTTACATTTCTTAAATGCATAGAAGCATGTTAGGAAGTTATTTGAATGATGCATGATTGACATAATTCCATGAATACAGTATAATATGAGTTGCATGCTCTACTGATATATATATGATTATTGCCAAATCTAGATTTCCATCAGATAATTAACATGAATGAGTTACTATATAATGATGCATTCTATATGAAGAAATGATAGCTATGCTTGTCATGAGATGTTTGGTAATATTCAAGCAAAGATAAGTTAAGAATTTAACTATGTACCATCGTAGTGGTCCAAGGGGGATCACTGTGGGTGTTCTCATGATTGGAACAATAGGTTTGTCCCTAGTTCCTAATGATAGAACATGGGTATAACCCTAGTTCTTGGAGAAGGAGCGATGAGTGTGTCTCTCGTTCCCAGGTCAAGTAATGGGCATGCTTCCTTGTCCCATTGGGAGTTGGCATATAATGCACTTTTCCTCTTTTCGTTTAATAAGATTATGATGAGAGAACACTTGGGTTAGACCCTTCGATCTAATGCTACAGATGTATTGTGTATGATCCACTAGACTCTCGAGCTTACCCCACATTTTCTTTTCAAGTAACCCTTGAGGAAGCTTATGTTGACAAAGCACTATTGGGGTATCGTATAACTACATACCTCATGGTTGAGGTTGCAGATGGACCACAGACCTTAGTCTTGATTTTGCTTACATGACATTTTCATTGGATTTATTTCTGTATTAATTTTCATTTTGTTGGGAAATGGCTATAAGGGCCAAACTTTGATGAACATTGATGTAGATTTTTAGATTATTACTTGAATACATTATGTCTGGTTTATTTAGTTTGATTCTTGGGTTTTGATGAGATTTATCATGCTTTACGTCTTACTGATATCTCTTGGTGTGTCCATGAGACTAATATATTATTCACATGTGATTATGATGGTGATGAGACGTGTCGGATGATAGAATTAGTAACGCCCTAGTTCTTAGTGGTTGACACATGTAGTATCTCGATAATATCTTTTAATATATTTAATAACTTATGGGTGCGTCTCTCCATGCGCGACCCCAATGTGATAGAACAAAAGGACCCAGAATTGAGATCTTACATTTTTTTCATAGACAAAATGGCTTGCGACCTTGCCCTTCTTCATGCCAGTTCTCATTTCATTCTTAACTCAACATGCCAACACCTACTTTTTAAGATTTGGTGGCCAAGTCCCCCTATAAGTGGTGAAGAATTAGGTAAAAAAACGCACCTCTCCCACGAACTTTCATCAGACTAACACTACAGCAATAGTGGGTACCTTATTTTTGCTTCCATTTTCGTCCCAATCATGTTAGATGTGATATTTCATCATAAATATCATTTATTTTACTATCCATTTTTTGTTCAAAAATTGCAAAATTGAGGGTCGTTACAACCTCCCCTTCTTAAATACAATTTTATCGCTAAAATTAATTGAAAGTGCATTGTAACAACCTTGGCCCGCTACGTATCGATATTGTCCCCACCTTAGCCACCACTGACTAAGTGTAGGGTTTTGTTCGTGGTAAGACTCGAACTTGAGTATCCCAAAAGCACTCAACACAATGAGACACCTCGAATGCACATTTAGCCTAGGAATCCCTGTAGAGTTGGACTGATGTGAGATATTAGAATCCACCCCCTTCGGGAGCTATCTTATCTTTGAGATTCACACCTCTGGTTCACATCTCTGGTACACATAGAGTGACTCTTATACCATTTATAATAACTCGGGCCCATCGTGACGATATTATCCCTACCTTAGCCACCACTGACTAGTTGCAGGGTTTTGTTCTTGGCAAGATTCGAACCTAAGTCTCCCAAAAGTGCTCGGAACAATGAGACACCCCCGAATACACATTTAGCCTAGAAATCCTCCTAGAGTCAAACTGATGTGGGATATTACAATCCACTCCCCTTAGGAGCAATCTCATCCTCGAGATTCACACCTCTAGGATATTGTAATATCCCACATCGGTCTGACTCCAAGGGGATTCCTGGGCTAAATGTGTATTCGAGGGTGTCTTATTGTGCCGAGCGCTTTTGGGAGACTTAGGTTTGAGTCTTGTCAATAACAAAATTCTACATCCAATCAGTGGTGGCTAAGTTGATGACAATATCGTCATGGTGGGCCTAGGTTGTTACACATGGTATCAGAGTCATTCAGTGTGTATCGGAGGTGTGAATCTTGAGGACAAGATTGTTCCCAAGGGGGGTAGATTGTAATATCCCACATCAGTCTGACTTCAGGGGGATTCCTAGGCTAAATGTGCATTTGAGGGTGTCTCATTGTGCCGAGCGCTTTTGGGAGACTCAGGTTCGAGTCTTGCCAAGAATAAAACCCTACATCTAGTCAGTGGTGGCTAAGGTGGGGACAATATTGGTACGTAATGGGCCTAGATTGTTACATGCATATATATATATATATATGTATGTATGTATGTATGTATGTATGTATATGTATATCAATTGAATTGTATTAGCTTTGGGAATCATTGCTTCATAAAATCTTCGTGCTCCCATATGTACTGTTCATCACTGTGAGCTATCATCTTACTTTTACCATTAGATATTCCTTGTTCCTTAGCTTTTCCATAGTACGGTTCATAGTCTAAAGTGATATTTTTTCAATAGTCTCTTCTAGTGTCAAATCAATTTGTTGCAATTTCCACACATGAGATGGATCTGAATAATATTTCCTCAACATTGATACATGAAACACATCATAAATCCAAGCTAACTAGGGTGGGAAAGCCAATTGATAACTAATCCTACTTTTCAAGTACCTCGAATGTCTCGATACATCTAGGAGCTAATTTATTGTGATTCCTAAAGCAAATTTGTCCCTTTCGAGGCAAAATTCTTAGCATCACATGATCACTAACATCCAATTACAATATTTTTCTCTTAGTCTTGGGCTACATTCAAATTTTGTCTCACTTGCTATATTTTTTTAGTGGTTTCTTGAACAAAAGTAGGCCCTAGTATGGTTTTATCTCCAACTTCAATCCAGTGCAACATATCTTCCAATATTTAGATCAATATTACATATTGTCCACGAATCTATAGTTATAATGTTGTACTAAGATTACTTGTGCTCCCAATTGTTTCTACAATCCTTACCAGAAACGAGATGCAAATCTTGCATCTCTATCTAAGACTATACACATTGGAACTCTATAAAGTCGCACAATCTCACGACCATGCAACCAACTCAATCTTTCCATAGTTATTTTATTGTGCATCAATAAAAAATGTGCTAAGTTTATCTATTTATACATAATGACCATATTGCATCATATCCTTATCGAATTATGGGTGATCACATCCCAAAATTCATAGCAATATGTTTCTATTTCCATTCTGGTATCATAAGTGGCTGTAATAATCCTCCAGGTCTCTAATGTTTAGTTTTAACACGCTAACATATATTACATTTATGTACATAGGTTGCAATATTCGACTTCATCCTAGACCACCAACACATACATTTTTCATCGCGATACATTTTGTTTGTGTTTGGATGAATAATATATCCTAATTGATGCAATTCATTTAGCACACATTGTCTCAATTGAGGATTTGTCGATACACATAATCGACCTTTGAACCTTAGTGCACCATCAATATCCACTGAATACTCCTCTCGGGAGGTGTCATTTGCCCAAGCTCTATATGCATCAAAAGCCACATCACGAAGCTATCCTATCGTGATTTCTCGCATTAGCATTGGCTAGGCTTTGAACTATGCACTAATCACATTATCAACAGAAACATCATGGATACTCAATAAAGAAAAATACTTAATCATTCTCTACATGCACTAGCACTGGTTAGGCTTTCAACTGTGCATTAATCATATTATCAATAGAAACATGATGGATTCTTAATAAAGACACATACTCAATTATCCACCACTCTTAAAACATCTATTTAGCCATAAATATAGTCTTGACCCGTAGCTACTCAGAGCATCTACCACAATATTAGCTTTAACTGGTTGGTGTTATATAGAAAATTATGATCATTTAATAATTCCATCTAATTTCTTTTTCTCATGTTCAAATCTTTTTGGGAAAACAAATATTTAAGAATTTTATGATCTACGTATAAATTGTTAACCATACAAATAATGTCTCTAGATCTTGAGTGTAAAAACTACTACTGACAGTTCCAAATCATGAACAAGGCAATTCTTTTCCAGTATCATCAATTGTCATGAAGAATATGAAATAACCCTATCATTCTACATCAAAACACAACCATGCATGGCCCAATTTAGAAAAATCAACATATACCACTAACTCCCAACTTGGTTCAGGTAATACGACCATTGGCACAGACGTTAATCTCTTCTAAAGTTCAAGAAACGCTTGCTTACAATTATCGGTCCAATCAAAAGTTGCATTTTTTCTAGGTTAGTCTAGTTAACATTGCAACAATTTGTGAAAAATTCTGTAATATCTTGCTAAACTCTAGAAACTACAAATTTTTGTTACTATAGTAAGTCTCATCCAGTAAATAATTGCCTTAACCTTCATTAGATCAATGGAAATGCCTTCAACTCCAACTACATGTCCCAAAAGCTTAACTTTTATCAGCTAGCATACAAACAATGTTTTTTTAGAATTTGCAACACCATTGCAAATGTTTAGCATTCTCTTTTGAAGACCTTAACTATATCAATGTTATCAATAAAGATAATCACATATTTCTGTAGATATAGTGTAAACACACGTTGCATTAAATCCATGAAAAACATTGTTAGAACATTTGTCACACCAAAAGGCATAACCAAAAATTCATATTGCTTATACCGAGTATGAAAAATTGTTTTAAAAATATCCTGGTCTTTAACTCTCAATGGGTGATATTGTAAACTTAGATCAATATTTAAAAATACTTTTGCACCTCTCAACTAATCATAAAATGTCAATACAAGGATACTTATTTTTTATTGTCAACCTATTCAAATGTCTATAATCAATACATAATTAGAAAATCTCATATTCCTTTTTACAAATAATACTAAAGCTCCCTAAGTTAATGTATTAGGTCTAATAAAACCTTTTCCCAATAATTCATAAAGTTGAACGTTCAATTCTTGGAACTCCTTAGTGCCATTCTATAAGGTGGAAATGAAATAGGTAGCGTACCAAGAATCACCTCAATAATGAAGCCAATTTCTCTCTTGAGTGGTAACCTAGGTAAATCCTCCAAAAATTGTAACACCCACCTCCTAATGATCATCTCTAAGGGTTTGAATGTCAATACTACCCTCATTCATCATTAAATGCAATATAACCAATTAATACAACATTAATTACAATGGTCCATCAACCATCTGTGCATTATACACAGAGGGTTCATCGAGTCACTCAAGGGATGGGGCATTACTATTACTCTTTCTAGTACCTGTATCACAATCTCACACAAGGACAAGATCAACAAATAAAACAACCACATATTAAATAAAGGTGATGACATAGAAGGTCAACTATCAATTCAACAAAACAAATACTAGAGGATATGTTGAGAGCTTGCGTCCTTAATTTCAAGGGCAACTGGAGCAAGTATTTACACTTAGTAGAATTCACCTATAATGATAGTTATCAGGCATGTATACAAATGGCTTCGTATGAAGCTCTTTACTGTAGATTCTATAGATCACAATAATGTTGTGTAACATCTCGAAAAGTTTATATGAAATTTGAATTTTTACTTAGAAAATTATACAGAATTGACGAATGAGAATTTTGGCAAGTCCTAGTTACCCAAATGAGGAATAAAACTCAATTTAGTAGATTTTTGGAAGAAAATATATGAATATTATTTATATTTTGGGATATCATAGCCAAAAATACAAGGATATGTGCAATTTTTGATGAAAACAAGATTAGAAAGTCAATTGGGATCGAGATTTCACAAAAATCTGAAGAGAAAGCAAGAAATTTAGCTGAAAAATACAAAAAATAAACTTAAAATAATCCTACGGTCCAAAAACGATATGCCAAAATCCAACAAAGGGGATTAAAATCAAACCGAACGCCTAGGTGCACTGGATTCGCAACAGAATTAATTGATCGTGAAATCAGATTCGCACACCGTGATCGAAGATCATCCGACGGTCGAGATCAAAGTTATGCAAGATAATCGCAATCTGTGCTGCGCTCGAGGACCATCTGACGGTCCATATCAAAGCCATTTTGGATAGATTGTAAACAGTGTTGTGCTCGAGGATCATCAAACGGTTCATATCAAAGTCGCATTGATTAAATCGTGAACTGTTGATGCGCTTGAGGAAATCCAACGGCCGAGACCGAGACTCCGATTTCTGTTGATTGATTTGAGATCAATCCAACGACCTAGATCAAACTCATATGCGTGTCTCAAGGAAAGTCTTGGGAAATAGATCAAATTCAAAATTTAAAATACGAAAATTATCAAAAAATAACGAAAAATACAAAAAAAATTCAAAAATTCTGAAAAATGGGTTTCTAATTTTGAAAAATATTTCTAAAATTTGAAAAAAATTCGAAAAAATACTCATTTTGCTCCAAAAATTAGAAAGTACAAAATTATGGAGAATTAGGGTATTTTATTCAAAGAAGAACACAAAACTTTCTAATTTTCTCCCTTTGAAAACATATATAAACCCCCCTAGGCCCTCAATTTCATTCATTTAAAAAAAATAAGAGTTGAATTCTCCTTTTGTTTTGAATTCTCCTTTTGTTTTCTCTAAGCCTTCTTCTTGGCACCTCTTCCCAATTTTTCTTCTTGTGTGTGTGAGAAGTTCTTCTCTCAAACTTGGAGAATTAAGTTGGGCGATCTTCATTGGTATTAGTACGCGAGGGAAATTACTGCCAAAATTCCAGAAGAAAGCGTCACAAGGTGGAAGTGATTTTTAGAACACCCTTCTGTTCTTATTTGAATTCATGGCATGCTCATTGTTTGTATGTTTTTCACTGAATTCAAAGATTTTCAACTTCAGTTCTAGAATTTTACATGTTTATTTCAGTATTTCAGTTTTGATTCATGTTTGAGCAATCATATCATTCATGCAATGTTAGTATCATGCTTAGGCTTTTAAATTAAAGTATGATGCATGTTTTATGAGTGATTCATGAATTGACGGTGTATGTTCTGGATTTTAGTTTGATTTCATATTCTGAAGTTTATTTTATGAGATCATGATATGAGAATTAATCTAAGATGATGGAGATAATAACCACGTACCATCATAGTGGTCAAAGTGACACTATGGATGTTCTTTTCATATGAGTTAGGTCATATGGTTTTTAGACCTAAGTACTTGAGGTTGTGTGCCACTCGTGGGTCACCATGTGTAACAGGTTGATGCCGACATATGCCACTAATGTGTTGATGCCGAGTGGGCCCTATTTACTTAGTTAAGAGCATCAAGGGATTAAAGGCCCTTTTGGTCTAAGACTCAACTTGAACAAATAGTTGTTTGAAACGCCTAATGATTGCAAGTGTTTGAATTATGATTGTGTTAGGAGTTTGAATATGAAAGATGGTTGTTGGAAAAGGATCCACTGGGTTATGTGCTCACTCCTTCCTTCCTTATTTTTCAGGAACATGAACCCATAGAGCAGTTGAATATAGATAGTTTCTTAGAAAGTTTCTACAATATTTTATTTTTTAGAATTTTTAAGGGCATGTTGCCCAAGTTTTTGTGTTTTTCTACGGAAAAATATTTTGAAGTCTTCCGCTGTAATTATTAGTTCTTTTTGAAGAGTTTAGTACTTTCAATTTCTATTAGGAATAAAATAGTTTGAATTTCTTTATCTTTTTTAATTTGCCTTGATTTTATTGAAAATTGTATTCTTGAATTTTATACAAAGGCACGAGATATTGAAAAGAAAAGAACAAGTGTGCGTCGCTTGTAGTGTAGCATCGGTTCGACCCGTCGTTTTGTTAAGTCCACTGTCAAGATAGCAGTGGCAATGTACACTACTTAAAAGATACGAGGGTTGGGGTGTTTGTAACACCCCAATTTTCGGTCGAACCTCCGTTCACGTTTTACCTCACGTGTGGATCGTCGCCCGTTAAAAATTGAGATGCTACTAAAATTTTTCTTCTGTCAAAATGTTTACTACAAAATCAAGTTTATAACAATTTTGTTCTCAAGTCAATGTCTATATAGGTATTTTATACAAAACAACAGATCAAAATAGTGTCTCAAGTCATTTACCGTACTTTGCAATGCAATTTATAAATAATGCAGAGGAAATATTTAAAACTTGTATTAAAACAACAATGTTAAACATATAAAAATTGTTCTCAAATATGATCAACAGAATTTAAAACCAAATAAATACGAGAAAGTTATTTTAGAAAGATTAACAAAATATTACTGCCAATACTACCCATCCCGGACCACCTTCCCAATGAGGTGTCCATCTGAGTGTGAGTCTTCTGACGTAGACTGTGGTGTACTATGCCAATTATTCCTGAAAAATAGAATGGGAGTAAGCTCAGAAGCCCAATGGATCGTTCTTACACATCACATGCATTATACAAACCTAATCCAAAACATTACAAACACTTCCAAACATTAGGCGTTCAAACATTCATTTGTTTTAGTCAGAGTCTAGGATCGAAAAAAGGTTGAGATGCCTCTCGGTATTCCCTGTGATCCAATTAATCTCAGAGGGTTCCATCAACCGTCTAAAATCAATCGATACTCACATCACAGCCTAAGAGAGAGTACTTACTGTAGCTCGTACCGTCTCCCAAAGACTTCGAGCTGTCACAGTCAGCTTCGGTTGAAAATACCTACGATCTGCCTTGTATCTCGTCAATCTCAAGCGGTGACATATAGGAGATGCTACCTCGATCTGCGTCAGGCTCGTCAATCGCATCGGTATGTGGATTCTTAATAAACAATCGTCTTATTTTAGTTTTACAAACAGTCTCAATCACATCAAGCATCATGCCATATACTAGACACATAATTCACACTATGAATACACGTTAACATGATAAGATGCATGGGTAAATAATAAGATCTAGATACACACGTTCCTAGTCATGCATGCCATAATTAAGTAAATCCGACTGCAAGATCATGTCATGAACTAATTACGCATGGATTAAATAATTCATCATACATCACACATTATTCACAGAAGCAGAACACTTTAAATCAATTTCCTAATAAGATTCTAATAACCTAGAACTATTCAAACAAATGCTTTGAATTTTAAATATATACAATACATATGAGTAAGGAAGTCACGCCCACCTGATTTTTGCCGTTCTTCAGGGCTCATTGCTTTCCTTCGAGAAATTTCATGCTAAAAAATGTACAAACCTGAAATTTACCACTTAACATTTATTCTCAATTTAAGTGATTTTTATTTTAGTTAGGAAGTCTAAATATCAGCTTTCACTAGCTTAAGATTATTCTTAATTCCTAATATTTTGTGTATTCTAATTAATATAGTTTCTTCGTCCTTTGAATATCTTTAATTTGAATTTAAAACTTTAATAATTTACTTGTAAACATTTTCATAAAATTAGATTTCTAATAATTGAATCTTTGAAATTTAAATAATATCTTAATATCATAATTAATTTAGTTACGAACAAAATAAGACTTCTAAATGTTATACCTTTAATTTCAAGGCCCAAAACTTTATTATTTTCTTATAAAAGATTTTAAATTCCTAAAAAGTTTGTTTTTCGTGTTTTCAACTAATTGGGTTGTTACATTTTTAAACTTTTAATATCGAATAAAATTATTGATGTGTTGAAAAATCTATTTTTCAAATCTTAACTTAAAAGATTAATTTATTTAATTTTTATTAAACCCATTAATCCTCATGTTCAAGAATTAATAAGTACTCTATTATTATATTTATTTAATTTGAATTATTAAATAACTATTCCAAACTAATTTTCGTAATTGATTTAATCAATCTCTATTTAAATAAGAAAATTTTATTATTTTCTATTTCCATCTATAATCAACTAAAATAAATTTCATACTATTTTACCGCGTATCGTCCTTTTCGAGCCAACGACGCCAACGACGACCTCACATCCAAACGAAGGCAAGTACAACAATTCATTAAGCTCCAAATCACAGTCAACATACATCCAACCCATTCAAATAGACTTTGCCCCAAATCAAGACCAAATAATAGCAACGGCCATCCCTCAAGCTTTGCTCCCCTTCTTGCTTAATCACATACATCATCCAAAACCAGCAGAACTGAGATTATGTTCTTCAGTTGATTAACGCACTAGCAGCAACATTCAATGTTGCTGCACCCTGTTCTTCATTCCAAACCCAGAAACTAATCAGAAATCTACGCCCATCAGCTTCTTTACCGGATTTGCAACAACCACAATTTCCCAATCTTCTTTCAACGCACCACTTCTTCTCTGTTCGACAGCAGTGAATAGCGGCAGCAGTAGTAGCAACACACCCCCCTGTTCTTCTTCTGCTCGTCACACCAAATAGCACCATCAGCCTCTTCTTCATCTTCCCTTTTTGGTCTACCCCAGCTGAACACTCACCACAGCCCCTCTGCCTTCATTTCCTTCCTCTGCTTGATTCCTTCTTTCTCTTCATTTTCCACATTCAATAGCAGCAACAGCCTGGAGCAGCAGCAACAACAGAGCATTATAGCTCTATTTTTCTTTTTTCCCTCTTTTCTTCTCACCAACCTGCACCACCACAACCAAACCAGCAGCACGCCCAAAACTAGCAAGTTGCTGGTTTTTACGCTTCTTCTTCCTCGTCCACGGCCAGCACCCTCACACACGAACCAACTCTTCTTCTTCCTCCGTTCTCATTTCATGGCAGCAGCAGCAGCAGTGGTAACGACACCAGTAGCTATTCCTCATCTTCATTGTCTAGCAGCAGCTGTAACAGCTTCCTCTTCGTTCCTTGTCTTGCAGCAGCAACAACAGAGCAGTGTTGCTCTGGTTCCAGTCCTTCCTCATTTCTCTTCGTCTTCTTACTTCTATTTTTTTTCATCCAGCAGCAATAGCAGCAGGCCCATTGCTCTGTTTTGTATGTCGGAACCTCATCCTTACTGCATCCTCTTCTTCTTGTTCATGCAAACTCAGAGCAGTAGCAGCCCAGAACACCTCCTTCATTGGCCGTCTTGCTGTCGGTCCCCAAACCAGAGCACCAACTTCATTGTCTTCACTCTACTGTTCGTGTCTCAGGGCAGCTGCAACCAAATTACACGCGCCTCTCTAATGTTCTTCATTGTCACGGACCAACAACAACATGGACAGCCTGCTACATGACTTCATCCCCTATTTTCATCATGTTCCAATTGTCCCGAAGAAGCTAACTTAATCACCACTCCAATGCCCTGAGATTCAAGGTTGTTCGTGTGAGATTCCAGGTTGTTCGTGTGCTATTCGGTCTTAACTCCAAATTTCTAGATTTTTGAATATTTTTTTTCTTTTTTTCTGGATCACTTGAGCTACTAAAACCTTATATATATATATATATATATATATATATATATGTCAATAATGAAATTTTTTTCTTCATTTTAATACTTCTATTATATGTATACACACACACACACACACACACACACACACACATATATATATATTTATTTATTTATTTTTTCGATCATCGATTTATCCTCATTTCCAAATCACTACTTCCACCAATCAAATAAGATATTCCAATTGCTACATTTCATCATCATCATTATATATATATGTATATATTATTCTTTTTTTTAGCTAATTCAACCAATATCAATTTTTAATTTATTATTTTATTTATTTTATGCTCACTCACGACGTGGCATGATCACGAAGTTGCGGAGTGTTATAGTGTCACATGTTGGGCCGACTTTGAAGATCATGTGCTAACAGGTTAGATCTAGTGGAGAAGATGAATAGTCAGGTCAAACAGATTCATAAGTGATTGGCCAAGACACAAAGTAGGTAGAAGAGTTTACTCCCCACTTCTTGGGACCACTTCTATAACAACTTATGGGCGGCCTGACTGACATAATAGTCAGACAAATTTACTCCCCAGGCAAACTCGCTAACTATTGTTAAGCCTTACCATCAAATCATTTATAGTATTTAGAGCGCATCAATAAAAAGATAAGCGGAATAGCATAATTCTTTAATATTATTTACATTAATATTATTTACATTAACAGAGTCTAGTCTAACTTCACATGTTTCAAAACTTATACATATTAATTTAAAATACCAAAATAATAAAACAACTTACAGTAGACTAGGCTGGAAAAGATCACGCGATTAGCATGTCTTTCCCCTTATCCACACCGAATCAACCTAAAATGTTAAGAGTAGTGAGCTTGATATCCACGTGAGCTCAGCGAATAACAAAAAGATATATTTACTTAAGTCCAACATTCTACATGCAATGCAACAAGCAACATCACAATCATTCAGATAAAAATGCAACAGTGAATAACACGCATAATTATCAACATATAAAAATGCAATAACATAATATGACGTGAAGTATGCCACGTTTGAAGGGTTCATTATCTAAACTCAACACCCTTGTTTCACTTTAAGGAACCTTTGGTCATACTACAATTACAAACAGACGTGACCATTGTCCAGGCCATACTATCATATTTCGACGATCGTGACCCACCGACCTGGTGGTACATCACCACCCACAAACCAATAGAGTGTGTAATGCACCACTATTAATATATCCATAGAGTGTACCAACGTACCACTCTTATCTCAAGACTATCACAGTCCAATGTCTACACCTTGGAACCTCTCATCATTAGGCCAAGTAAACATAGCTGAAGATCTGTCGATCAGTCCTATCTTAAAGCTATCAAGATCCAATGTTCGCATGTTGGATCCTCTCAAACTTAGGTCAAGTCAGCACATTTGAATATATGTACTCTTATCTTAGGACTATTACGATCTAATGTCTGCACCTCAGAACCTTTCATCTTCAGGTTAGTTTGGCACATCTAAAGATCAGTCCTATCTCAATGCAATATGCAATGCATGTAGCACACAATTATGAAACAACAATAAGTAGAATAAAATATTAAGTAAATAAATCAAATTACTACTCAGACTAATTCGAATGCCGACATTCTCTCGGTCATAGGTCGCGTCTCCCAATATCAAGCCAAATACTAAAAGCTCATACTGTTAACACATGTCACACTTTTGGTATACATTAAGTAACATCTTCCCAAATTTGTTGTATAATACATTAAATAGAAAAGATTAATTATTTTCTATGTTACACATTTTTTTTCATGTCAAGTAATTCATAATGCTATACAACATTATATATTTAATGTTATATTTATAACATTACATAATTAATCATAACTTTATATGTAATTCAATTAATACTTTATTAACATTAATTATACATATATAACCTTGTGTGTGTGTGTATATATATATATATATTAATCTATTAATTCTTCTCCAATTGCATATTTGCAAATTTAATATATCAATTGATCTCCAAAAATTCCAATTTTAGTGTCGAAAATCTCATTCTAGACATTTCAATACTCGTTAATTAAAAATTAATTGCCAATATGTTATGTGTCAATTTCCAATAATCATATAACTTTTTAAGGTTTATATGAGTACAAATAAACTACATGTCTATGTTCTACTCATTGATATGAACACAATGACATATATACGTACACGCATACATACGTACATACATACATACATACATACATATATATATATATATATAGCTATTGTGTAATTTTACTTTAAGTGAAAATTAATCCTAATTTTGGATCATACAATAAACTAACACTTCTATTAAAAACTAGACTAGAAAACTTATAATTCAAAACTTTTATTGCTATTTTGAATTGAAAAGAGGTAAAAATAATATTTGAGAATGGATAACTTTTTCTTGCTTTTTTTCTTTCTTCTTCTGTCTTTTTCCTTCTCTTCATTTCCCTATTTGGTTCTCTTTCCTTTTTTTCTTTTTTCTTTTTTTTTCCTTTCTCTCCCCTTTTTGTTTTGCTTCTCTCTTTTCTTTCCTTGGATGGAGTGAATGGTGAGTGAATAAAGTGGGAGCAACCCTTTAAATAGGCATTAATTTGGTGGGTCCCACCCATCCATTAATATCAACATCAACTTCTCGTCCCTTATCTTCCACATCATTCATTATTATCTCTTATTATTGATTATTTATTTATTTATTTTTAACAAAAATCAGCTCCCCCACATTTGGGTTTATCATCTTTATTTTTTATTAATCTTCATATATATATATATATATGACAATTAATTCATTTCATTTTTTTTTCTAACCAAGCTCCCACTATTAATTATTATTATTATTATTATTATTATTATATTTTTATTTATTTTCATTTAATACCACTCATTAATTTATACAATTTGTTATAAAGTCATGTATTTTTATTTATAATTCATTAATTTATACATGAAAATATATGTCAAACTCGTCGACTCCATGTCCAAAAATACAGGTTGATACACCTTTGAAATTTTAGGTGGGCGATAAAGTGTTGCTGAGGATCAACACTCAAAAAGGGATCAAATGATTTGGTCATAAAGGAAAATTATCATCAAGATTCATTAGTCCATTCTAGATACTTAGACGAATTGATGAATGTGCCTATGTGCTGGATCTATCGAATAGAATGTCCTTGATCCACAATGTATTTCACATATCGATGTTGCAAAAGTATGAACCAGATCCCTCTCACATCCTACATTGGGGCAAAATCGATATCCAAGATAATGCAACTTATGAAGAGCCAGTAATTAGAATACTAGATCGTAAGGTGCATAATCTTGGAACCAAGAATATTCCCTTAGTCAAGCTTCTTTGGAGACATCATGAGTAGGAAGAGGCGATCTAGGAATTGGAGAGCAAAATGCAGAAGTACCCAGACCTTTTCATCAGAAACGTTTGACTATACAACATCACACAAGTAAGTAATCACTTTAAATTTCAAGGATGACATTCTTTTAAGGGGGTAGATTGTGATACCCTAAAAAAACTCTCAAATTTTTAAGAATGAGAATATATAAAATTATAAATGAATTTACTAAAGTGCAAAACACATTGAATACCGCAGGGTTTAAAAGGTAATTTTGTCACCCAAGGATAAAACAGTTAATTCGCATGAAAAATGAATTGTAGAGCTACATTGTGTGAAACAATGAATGGTTTTAGTTCACCAAAAAAAAATGAATGGTTTTAAGCATAAAAGGTTATTTTGACCAGTTGAGGGTAAAACGATAAGTTTGCCACCAAAGGGCAAAATGGTCATTTCACCTAAGACTAGACGCCTATACCATAATAAAAATAATGTGAGAATAATTAATGTAAAATAGAACAAAATAAATGTCTAGAAAATATTGTAGAAAATGAGAAGAATTAAATTAATAAAATTTATATGAATTGAGTACCAACATAAACACTTAGAGCAAGGTACAAAATTATTTATAAAATATTAGGAAACAAATCAAGACACTTACCATACTTTTCACTTTCCTAAACTTTATTCCCTCCCCTACTTTCCCAAAAATCGAAATTCTCTTAAATCCCACTTAGCTGTCCACTTAGGGTTCTCCATGTCTCAAGGATGCCGCTAAGGTTTCTCTTTAAGATGCACAAGAAAGAACAAGAAAAAAAAAACCTGGCTCTAATACCAACTTAAGAATATTCAATCTAGGCTCGAACTTGAGACCTTTCTATTATTAGCATATTATTTCAACGAATTGACCTGGTTAGTCACACTTTTTTTTAATATATCTTTTCATCTCTCTCTCTCTCTCTCTCTCTCTCTCTCTTTCAAATGTCATTAGTTCCTTCGGTCTGCTATGACAACTTATTATAGTAATTATTAATTATTAATATTTTTATTTATTTATTTTATTCGCTTATTAAATTATTATTATTTTTTCTTTATTTTTATTTTATTATTTTTTATTATTGTTATTACACTTACTATCATCACTGTCATTTATCTTATCATAATTTTTATCGTAACTATCACTATCTTATTTTACTATTATATTATGATTACTATTATTATTATTCTATCTTTTATTACTTAGTATTTAATGTATTTTTTATTTTTACTATCTAATAATAATAGTATTCATTATTATTTTTTATACTCTACCTACTGCAATATTAAGACTATTTCTTCATGTGTATAATAATAATAATAATAATAATAATAATAATAATAATAATAATAATATCATCATTATTATTATTATTATTATTATTATTATTATTATTATTATTATCATTACTATTAATATTATCCACTGATATTGTTCTTATTATTATCTCAATTATTATTAGTAATAACATTGATCTTAGTTAAAGTATTATTGTCATTCTTTATTATTACTAATTTTTCTAAATTTAATTTCTATTCTCTTTTCTTCTTCTTTTTTGAAGGTATTATGATCAAACCCCCCCCCCCCCCCCCCTTAAAATGAATCTTGTCCTCGAAATTTGAAATGAAGGACTTATGAATCTAGGGTGGCTCTAGGTTCGCGTCTGTATGTTCTTGATGTTTAGTACCTATCAATTTATTCGTCTAAGTTTCTATTCAAGGATTTTTCTAGGTCCTCTAATGTTTTAGGGTACAAGATTTGGTTTCAATGATCACAATACCTACGATACACATATTCATGAAATTTAAATGAAGACAACATGCCTGCAACAATCATACAATTATGCAATTTCATGCTAGCATAGAAAATATTCCTAAGCTTCCATCCATGCCTCTAAGTTCAAGCGTCCCACACCATTCTTGCCTAGCGACATAGGCGTCCACTCAAGAACTTCATGAAATTTAAAAAAATTTTCAAACGTCTCGATGACTAAAGCATCCTAAGGCCTACTATATTCAACTGTCCTATACCAGCTAAATATACGAAAGCAAGCTCTTCTAAAGTCATTGAACATTCACTAAACATGACCCGTCAATCTTTGAGTCTAGGATTCCTCCATAGCCCAGATTCCTAACGCGTCCCATACCAAGCAAAACTAGAGATATAAGATCATCCCGATCTTGAGTCCTAACCAAACAAATGTTTTATTTTTATACATATTTAGTCTCTAAACTGTGTTCTAAAAGTTTTATTTGGTCCACAGTGCCTCATTGACAACACCCAAGTCTAGGAAAAGTAGGGAAGAGAATAAAGTTTAGGCAAGTAATAGGTATGGTAAGTGTCTTGATTTGTTTCCTAGTTTCTAATTTTGTTTAATTTTTAAATTTGAATTTCAAAATGTGGGCCGCCATTCTTTGGGTATTCTGATGCTCCCATGATTGCTTCTTAATTACCTCCTAGGCCCACACATTGGACACATGTCAATCTTTAGTTATTTAGCTATTATTGCTTATACCATGTGATCTCCTTTTTGGCTTATGATTTGAATTATTTTATATTAAGAATTTTTGTTGTCATTTGGGTGCTCATTGAAGTGATTATTTACTAGAAAAATTGTATGTTTATTTCCTAATATTTTATAAATAAATTTGTCCTATGCCCCAAATGTCTATATGGGTATAGTCCTCAATTCACATAAATTATATTAATTTAATTTTTGTCATTTTCTATAATATTTTCTAGACATTTTATTTTGTATATTAATTATTCTCACATTGCTTTTATAATGGTACGAGCGTCAAATTTTAGGTAAAATGACCATTTTGCCCTCTGGTGGCACAATTATCGTTTAACCCTTGGTTGGTCCAAATAATCTTCTATGCTCAAACCATTTACTATTTCACACAGTGTTGCTCTATAATTTATTTTTCATGCGAATTGACCATTTCACCCCTAGTTAGCAAAATTACCTATTTACCTTTGGGGTATACAATGTGCTTTGCACTTCAATAAACTCATTTATTATTTTGTATATTCTCATTCTTAAAAGTTTGTGAATTTTTTCGAGTATTACAAAAATACGTTAAGAAAATCTTGAACTATCAGAATATCCTTGATTTTTTGTCTCATAGACCTTGTATCATTCTTAGTCTCTAGCTAGCTAAGATGCAAAACTCCTCAAGAGTTGATAGTCTACAATAGTCAAACAAGTCTACTCTTCAGTCAAACTTGCTGACTACTGTTAAGCCTTACCATCAAAACATTTATAGTATTCAGAGTGCAATAATAACAAGTTAAGTAGAATAATATAACAATAATGGAAGTCTTTAACATTAATTACATTACAGAGCCCAGTTGAACTTTACGTTTTTCAAAACTTGTACATAATGAAAAATATCAAAAATAACACAACCAATAACCTTTAGGGATAGGCTGAAAAAGATCATTCGTACTGCACACCTTTTCCCTTGTCCATACCAAACGGATCTTAAATGATAAGAATAATGAGCTCGATATCTACATGAGGGCAGTGAGTAGCAACAGGTATATCGACTTAAGTCTAGCATTTTAAATGCAATGTAACAAGCAACATTTCAAGCATCCAAATAAAATGTAATAATGAGTAGGACATAAAATCATTCATATAAAAATGTAGCAGCCTAATATACCATGAATTATGCCATGATTCAAGGGTCTAGTATCTAAACTAGGAACCCTTCTTTCATTTTAAGGATCCTCTGGTCATATTGCCATTCGAGACGGACGTGGCCATCATTTAGGCCATACTGTGATATCAATCAACAATTGTGGCCCATCGACTAGGCCATATTGTCATATCTTGATGATCATGACCCACTGATTAGGCCATACTGTCATATCTAGACGATCGTGGCCCACTAACCAAGTGGTATGGTCACTACCCATGAACCAGTAGAGTGTGCCATGCACCACTCAAAATATATCCGTAGAGTGTACCAATGTACCACTCTTATCTCAAGATTATCACGATCCAATGTTTGCACCTTAGAACCTTTCATTATTAGGCCATGTCAGCACATCTTAAGATCCATCGATCAGTCCTACCTCAAAGTAATCACGATCTAATGCTCACACCTCAAAACTTCTCATCATTAGGTCAGGTTGGCACATCTAAAGATTTGTCGATTAGCTCTATCTTAGAGCTATCAATATTCAATGTCAGCACCTTGGAACCTTTCATCCTAGCGCCAGGTTGGCACATCTAAAGATTTATTGATCAGCTTTATCTCGGAACTACCACGATCCAATGTTCGCACCTCAAAACCTCTCATCTTGGGGCCAGGTTGGCACATCTGAAGATCTGTACTCATTTCTCAGGCTTCGTCTCAATCAGAGTATAGTGGCCAACATTGGTGAGCCAATATTGTTCCACCTTTTGACATCTTGTCCACACAAGAGGCTCACCGGGTGGTGGGTTTTGTTCCTCATGAGACTCAAACACGAGTCCCCCAAGAAGCCTCGTCTCCATGCAATATGCAATACATGTGACACACAATAATGCAATAATCATAAGTAAAATAAAAGATTAAATAAATACATCAAATTACTGCTCATTGACTAGATCGACTGGTGACTCTCTTCTGGTCATCGGTCGCGTCTCCTGATATCGAGCCCAAATACCTAAAGCTCACACTATTAACACATGTTCTGCTTTTGGTATACACTACACAACATCTTCACAAATTTGCTGTAATATACAATAAATAGGAAAAATTATTTATTTCCTATGTTATACTTTTTTTTTCATGTGAAGTAATTCATAATGCTATACAAAATCAATTACAGATAATGTTATATTTATAACATTAAATAATCAAGTATATAACCTTATACATACATATAATAATAATTTATGCATTTTTCATTCCAATTGCATAAATACAAATTTAATATACCTATTGATATTTAAAAATTCTAATTTTAATGTTATTGAGTTCATAATTTCATTATGGTTATTTCAGTACCCGCCAACTAAAGGTTTGGTGCTAAAAGGCATAAGGTTCACATGGGTATAAATAATTTACATATCTACATTCTTCTCATTAATCAATGATATATATATATATATATATATATATATATATATATATTGTGTATTTTTACGCATGAAAAAAGTACAGCCTAATTTTGGGTCATACAATAGGCTAATATATTTAATGAGAATTACACCGATAAGATTGTAGTTTACAACTATATTATTTATCTTTTATCGAAAAGAATTGAAAATAAGTCATTAAAACATTAGATTTAAAAAAATTACGTACCCCGATTTTTCTTTTTTTCTTTCTTCTTCTTCTCTGCCTTTCGTTTCCTTTCTGTCTTTTTTTTCTTTTACTTCCATGGTTGGTGAGGAGGAGAAAATTAGAGAATGATTTAGGAAAGAAGTATAGACCCATCACTCTCTATCTAGCATTTACTTGGTGGGTCCAACACCATTTATTAAAGAGATAACACTCCTCCCCTTTCTCTTATCCTCCCATGTAGTTAGTTATCCACTTATTATTCTTATTGTTTTTTTCAACACAATCATCTCATAATCATTTCATTCATTTATTATTATTTCTTTTCCCAAATAATACACTTATTAATTAATATTATCATAAAAAATCACGTATTGTCATTTAATACTCACATTAATTTATACTGTGATGACCCAATTTTTGACAACGGATTGACGAATTCGACAATTATGTACTCTATGTATTTTCTGAAATTTTAATGAGAAAATACAAAATTTTTTTCCAATTTTTCTCAATTTCGAATTAATTATTAAAGGAAATGAAAATAATTTGAGAAAATAAAATTTTAAGGAGAAAACACATGAAAGTATTAGGAAAATGTGTTTTTTTGAGGAAAATAATTAACAGGATGGATTTATGAATTTTTGGAGTAATTATCAGATTTTTAGAATGATAAATAGAATTTTTGGAATAAAAATATGATTTTTTGAGAAATTATTCAATTTTTGGAGAAATAATTAAATAAATGTTAAAATTGTGTATAATGTTGATATTTTGATGGAAAATGATGAATTAGACAATTTAAGATTTTAGAGGACGAAAAATGCAAAATTTTGATATATAATACATATATGTATATATGTGTATTAGTAGAAAAAAAAAGAGAAGAAGAAAAAAAACAACAAAAAAAAAATGGGGTGGTTTTGGTCCGGGCCGGAGCACAGGCTGAATGGCCCGTGCGGGCCGGACGGCGGGGCCCGACCCTAGCGCAAAGGAGCGCGCGGGCTCAAGCCTGCGAGCCCTTGAGGCCCAACGTGGGCCAGCCCACGGTTTTGGGCCGACCCACGCGCCTAATAGAGGGGTAGGTCCAGCCCTCCCCCTTGTTTTGTCCTTTGTGCGTAAAAAACCTGATTTTTGGCAAATTTTTAACATTTTTCAGCCATTTTTTAGCACAAAAACCATGGGAGCATGTGGTATTTGACCCATGGTTTTGGTCATCACTTCATGGCTTCCCTTGTGGCCAATCCAGGCTGCCAACTGGGCATCCAGCATGTGAAGCTAGATGCCACCTGGATGCCACATGTCACCCATTCTTGCCATGCAATCCTCTCCCATGCAACAAAACCCCCTCTTGAGCTCAAACCCAGAAATTTTCCAGATTTCTATAGCTAACTTCCCTAGCTTGGATCTCCTTCAATCCTCAACCAAATCAAGCAAATTATAGCTTGATTTGAAGCTTGTACTACCACCTACAAGATCCTACAAGTGGTTTTCCCAGTCCTTGAGCCGTTTGAAGCAGAAAACACCAAGAAGAGGGCTGTTCACACTGTTCAAGCCAGAAATTTCAGGAAATGTGTGCTGGAGCCATCTTTGGAACCCTGGAACTTAGCCATTTTCAGTCCCTTCTTGAATTAGACTGCATTACTCACTGAGCCGCCGTGGACAATTAGGCTCACTACTCTAACATTTCAGGTTCTTCAGTCGCAGATAAGGGCAAGGGAGTGGTCATTGCATAGGACTGCCCTCTCTTACTCTTTTGGGTAGGATTTCTTGTATTTTCCTTTTCTGTGCAGAGATGTGATACGTGCCAGCAGATTAAGGCTGATTACCAGAGACCTGGTGGTTTGTTACAGCCCTTGGCTATTCTTGAGTGAAAATGGGAGCACATTATCATGGACTTTGTGATGGGATTACCCCGGACTCAGCGTAGACATGATGCAGTATGGGTCATTGTGGACAAACTTACTAAGTCGACTCATTTCCTCCCGATGTATAGTAGAGATTCGGTGGAAAGGCTTAGTCGACTGTATATCCGCGAGATTGTGAGATTACATGGGGTCCCAGTGTCCATTGTATCAGATAAGGATGCTCGGTTTACATCCTATTTTTGGCAGAGCTTGCAGAATCAGTTAGGGACTAGCGTGAGCCTGAGCACAGCCTTCCATCCACAGACTGATGGTCAGTCTGAGAGAGTTATTCAGGTACTTGAGGATATGTTGAGGGCATGCATTGTTAATTTTGGTGGTAGCTGGGAGGATCACTTGCATATAATAACAGCTAACAAGCGAGCATCGGCATGGCACCTTTTGAGGCATTATATGGCCGACCTTGTCGATCGCCAGCTTGTTGGGCCGAGGTTGGTGATACAATAGTTTTGGGCCCTACTTTTGTGTAAGAGCAGAATGAGAAGATTCAACGGATCCGTCAGAACATGAAGACAGCTCAGGACCGGCAGAAGAATTATGCAGATAACAAGAGGAAGGTCCTAGAGTTTGTGGTCGGTGATCATGTTCTCCTACGAGTTTCCCCTAGAAAGGGGCAGACTCGGTTTGGCATTTCAGGGAAACTCGCACCGAGGTATATTGGACCTTTCGAGATCCTTGAGCGAGTAGGTCCTGTGGCATACCGATTGGCGTTGCCGCCTCAGTTATCAGGGGTACATAATGTGTTCCATGTATCGATGTTGAGGAAGTACCACCCTAATCCCTCGCACGTGATTAATTGGAGATACGTTGACTTGCGAGAGGACTGTACGTATGACAAGGCTCCGGTAGCCATTGTGGATCAAGCCGTGAGGAAACTGCGCAACAAGGAGATACCGATGATACAAGTACGTTGGCAGTTCCATGGTGCTGAGCAGGACACTTGGGAGCGAGAGGATTATATGACGAGCCATTTCCCAGAGATTATGGGAGTCGCCCCTTGATCTTTAGTGCATCAGAGAATTTCGAGGACGAAATTCCTTTTAAGGAGGGGAGATTGTGACGACCCACATTTTTGACAACGGATTGACGAATCCGACAATTATGTACTCTGTGTATTTTCTAAAATTTTAATGAGAAAATACAAAAAAATTTTCCAATTTTCCTCAATTTCGAATTAATTATTAAAGGAAATGAAAATAATTTGAGAAAATGAAATTTTAAGGAGAAAACACATGAAAGTATTAGGAAAATGTGTTTTCTTGATGAAAATAATTTATAGGATGGATTTATGAATTTTTGGAGTAATTATCAGATTTTTAGAATGATAAATAGAATTTTTGGAAGAAAAATATGATTTTTTGAGAAATTATTCAATTTTTGGAGAAATAATTAAATAAATGTTAAAATTGTTTATAATGTTGATATTTTGATGGAAAATGATGAATTAGACAATTTAAGATTTTAGAGGACGAAAAATGTAAAATTTTGATATATAATACATATATGTATGTATGAGTATTAATAGAAAAAAAAAAAGAGAAGAAGAAAAAAAAACAACAAAAAAAAAAAATGGGGTGGTTTTGGTCCGGGCTGGAGCACGGGCCAGACAGTGGGTCGGGCCCCAGGCTGGACCCGAGCGCGCAGGAGCGCGCGGGCTCAAGCCCCCGGGCCCTTGAGGCCCAACGTGGGCTGGCCCACGGTTTTGGGCCGGCCCACGCGCCTAATAGAGGGGGAGGTCCAGCCCTCCCCCTTGTTTTGTCCTTTGTGCGTAAAAAACCTGATTTTTGGCGAATTTTTAGCATTTTTCAGCCATTTTTTAGCACAAAAACCATGGGAGCATGTGGTATTTGACCCATGGTTTTGGCCATCACTTCATGGCCTCCCTTGTGGCCAATCCAGGCTGCCAACTGGGCATCCAGCATGTGAAGCTAGATGCCACCTGAATGCCACGTGTCACCCATTCTTGCCATGCAAGCCCCTCCCATGCAACAAAACCCCCTCTTGAGCTCAAACTCAGAAATTTTCCAGATTTTTGTAGCTAACTTCCCTAGCTTGGATCTCCTTCAATCCTCAACCAAATCAAGCAAATTATAGCTTGATTCAAAGCTTGTACTACCACCTACAAGATCCTACAAGTGGTTTTCCCAGTCCTTGAGCCGTTTGAAGCAGAAAGCACCAAGAAGAGGACTGTCCACACTATTTAACCCAGAAATTTCAGGAAGTGTGTGCTGGAGCCATATTTGGAACCTTGGAACTTAGCCATTTTCAATCCCTTCTTGAAGATAAAATGGTTCATTCCCCTCCTCTTAATATGTACTTTGATCTTCAAGGGTTAGAGAATGAGAAATAAGATCTTATACATGATTTTAAAACCCTTGAAGTTGGTTACTCACCCACTGTCACAACTGTGAAACAGAGATAGTTGGAGCAATCTTGGGAAAGCTTGTTCTTGAACTACTCTAAGCACGTCCCTAAGGTAAAAGTCCATCATTCTACTCCTTATTATGAATATTCAATTGTCCATGTAGTAGAAATCAGAGATTGAAACGTTTTATGTGTGGTATAAGTCATTGTCACTAACTGTTAAGACATACTGTTGCAACAGTGCCAACAGAAACAGTTTGGGGCCAGAATAAGATCTACATTCGGGACACCTAAAGGCACCCTTTTGGGTTGGAACCAGAGGCATCATAGACTCTATAATAGAGGTTCCAGAAAGGTATAAAGACTTGACCCTAAAATCTTATGGATGTATCTTGTTATGCATGCATATATGCCATGATAATAGGGTGCTAGAACAAACTTCCTTGTGTTCTTTAGGATATAACAGAATGTTAATGGAGTGATGAGCATGTTTTAAATGTTGCATGCTACTGATTTGAGGTGGCTGTGATAAGTGAATATGTTATGACCTATAAACTATAAATGGACACAAGAAACAACCCATAAGGTGGTGTTAGAATGAGGGAAAGGAACACTAGACAAATGGTGGAATTTGTAAATCCAGAAATTCCTGCAATCTGTCCGAAAATTCTGAAATAAAATTGACTGACTAAACCATGATAGATTAAGCTGAAATTTGGTAGACAGACCCCTAGGTATGTCTATAAGTTTCCTACAAAATTTCAGAGCATTCTGATGTGTGTAGCTAGGTCAACTGAGGCAAACAGTCACTGCCTGTCACAGGGGATACGGGGTATGTGCAGTTTCTATTATCATGCTTAGAAACCTTAGTAAATGTGGTCCAAAAAATTGTGATTTAAAATTTTAGGGAAATCTTAGGAAGTCCAGAACAGTTCTGCAAAGTTTGGTGCAAATCCGATGAATGGATTGCCTGCAGAAAAATCAGAAAAATAGTTGTGCAGATAGGGTCATAGGCTAAGGTTTGTGCCTAAGTAATGAAAATTGGGAAGATTGGCCCTTTTGGCCCAATTGACCCCATAATAACCAGAATTGACCCTATATGACTCTGTTGACCAGCTAGGTCAACAACGATAAGTTGACTAGGGTTGACCAAGATTGACCGAGGTCAATCAAATGGACGTAGCAACTAAGGTAAAGTGAACGAACGTATAAGAACTAGTCTTGACTAGGTCAAATGATTGATTAACCAATGATATAGAATTAGAGTGAGACAAGTCTCATATTAATGTTAAGAAGTTGTGTCGATTTCACAGGACTCAGTGCTAGCGGGACGCGACCAGTTGCGAGAGGAGCGCCGGTAGCGGAGCATCCCGGTGAGTAGTGTTTTCTAACTCATTTCTTAGAGCTTGTTATTCTGTGCATTGTGGAAATGGTATTACATATTGTGATTAACTTGCATCCTTTGAGTGGGTTTTAAATGAAAAGTGCACCGAATGTCGAGGTCTGGGAGCGGGTTAGGGTATTAGATGCGGTAGAGCAACTAGGGCGAGTTGTGACCCCGATAGTGACCACCTAGCACAGAGTGCCTATGGAGGGGTTCTGTGGGCCTACGATGATGGCAACGACAATAAGTCCTAATCGGGTCGTCACGATATGCCTAACGGTCTGCAACTCGCTCGTGTGTTGATTGGGTTCCCATAGAGCATCGAGTGACCACCTAGCACAGAGTGCCCTAAGGGGGATTCTGTGGGCCCAGATTTGGGTCGTCACCTTTACACCTAACCGTCGGGTTTCTCCCGCTCGAGTGTTTTTAATCGCCTCGGAGAGCTTGCAAGCCTCGGCGAATGTTTTCATTATTTAACTGTTTTTAACAAAGGTGCACGACTGCATTATGAATTTAAATTGTATTTACTGTTACATTCACTTGCATAATACTATTGTTCATGCATCCATGGCACATGTTTTAACTATGGAATACTTGTTTTAAGTTTGAATTAGATTGCATTACTCACTGAGCCGTCGTGGACAATTAGGCTCACTACTCTAACATTTCAGGTTCTTCAGCCGCGGATAAGGGCAAGGGAGTGGTCATTGCGTAGGACTGCCCTCTCTTACTCTTTTGGGTAGGATTTCTTGTATTTTCCTTTTCTGTTATTATGTTTTGAAAGGTAGAACCATGTATAGGGGTGAGGATAGCCTGTATATAATGAATAGTCTCTCCCGTTGCTACACATGTGTAATGACCTGTTTTGGAAATATGAAGTTCTTATTGGTGTCCTTATGTCAAATTCTTCTGCATTACTTATGATTACTCTGATAGTGTGTGATGTAGGTAGTATGATTGAGGCTTAACAGTGTCTTGGCAAGCTCGGCTTGCGAGCGGGTTTCTTGGGACACTGTGCCGGTCAGTTCGCCCTTCATCCTAGGGAAGGGGTCCCGACATATACAATACCCATAAAATCATATATTTTTATTTATAATTCATTATTGATACATAAAAATACATGTTGAACCCGTCGACTCATTGTTCAAAAATAGTGGTCATTACATGCTTAGTCTTTTAGTTGCAATACCTTGAAATATAATGTTAGGTTGACCTAATTGTCTGAAATATGACACACTTAACAAAACAATCTACATGGGCATGGTATGTAGCTAATCAATGCATGCTTAAGATTGCATCAAATTCTAAGAATTCTAATACTAAAAAATCTATAAGAGTTTCAAATTCTCTAAGTTTTAACACATATTGTCCACATGGCATATTACGGTCAATTCATCCTCCAACCACTGTACTTAATAAAAGGCATATGGAAGCCCTAACTAGCTTAAGTTTCAATCTATCTATTGCTTATCCAGATATGAATGATAAAATGGAACCAACATTAATCAATATATAGGTAGATGTATCTAAAATAGAAATAACACCTTACAACATTGTCTTTTTTGTCTTTAGATTGGTTTGGTAGTAGCTTAGGTTGTTCCCTCAACTATTGGGGCACTTATTGACAGTCCTATTAAGGTAGGGCACTCAAAATGTTTTATGCCTAGGTTAATGTAATACCCTAGAATTTTGTAAGTAAAATAATTCAAATAAAAAAATAAACTTTGGGAAAATGATGGAAATAATGGAAAGTTTATATAATTCGATATATAAAAGGGTAGGCAAACCAGAACAAAACACGAAAATTCACACATGAACATCTCACTGGTTATCGCAGTAATGGAATCCCCTACCACGGTAGTGCATTCCTGCCTTGAAAATCCAATGAAAACACTGTATTCTGGTTACTGCGGTAATGCCTTCTCATGACCGTAGTAATACAGATAAAACTTGCACAAAAAAAATATGGAAAGTTTACAAAATGACTATGTAAAGTTTATAAATGTTTGAGATGTTGCTAAAACCATTACTTGCTATTACTTGTGTGTAGGAAACAAATAAAATAGAAAGGGGACGAGTTTAGGAAAGATTTCTACCAAGGAAACAACACCAAACATCGTAAACCCTGTCAATTTGAACTCAATATAAACCGAGCGTGACCATCCCATTTTCTTCACTCAAGCAAACACAAGTTCTCTTCTTTTTTAGCTCTCCTAGCTGTCTTATTAGCACTCTTTCATTCTCTAATTGTTCCACACAACAACCATAGTAGTAGCAAGGTGAAAAACTTGGAATACTACATAGTAATGGCAAGAACCAACTTATAGGCATACTTTTGGAGTAACCAGAGAATTCAATAGATCAAAGAAGTTATAACAACCTTATCTAAGTCCCAAATGCAAGATTCATGGGCTAAGGTTTAAGATATTAGAATGCCAAAGTTATAGACGAGTAAGGGATGGGATAAACATGCAAAAAAAAAAAAATCATTGTTTGTGCTGATTACCGCGATACTGATCATGGATACCATTGTAATACCCTGAAAAATCTCTAATATTAAAAATATAAAAATAAGTTCATTAATTGTGAAAACATATTAAATACCCAAGGTAAAACAGTAATTTTACCTTTTAGGGGTAGAATGGTATATTCACATGAAAAGTAAAAAAAAGTTATCACTATCCTAATTATCCCATAAATAATTCCACAAAAATAAAATATATTAAAATATGAATAGTAGAATGAGGTGATTGGATAAGGATGCCTATAAATAGCACCTTTTTCTTTCCCTTAAAGCATCCCATCTCATTCTTCTATTCTTCATTCTCAAGAGAAAGAGAGTTTCTTTATTCTTCTCCTCTTCATTTTTCTTCTTAGTTCTCTTCTAGCTTAAGAAAAAAAAGAGTCTCCCTACTCTCTCCTTGAATAAAAAAAGAAGGTTGAAGACTTGAGAAGGTTCATAATACTAAGATAAGAAGGATTTAAGCATCAACGGTGGGGATGAATACCCATACTCTTTAGTATTATTTTAGTTCTAAATATGAAGCATGATTGGTTGTTTACTCATATTGAATGTTTCGAAGCATGCTAGGGATATGTTTGATAGTTGTTAGGATGATTCCTTGTCTTTTATAGTGTTAAGAGCATGTTGTGTGATTCATGAATATCAAATACTATTTAGATGATATGCTATATGTGCCTTATAAAGCTTATTAAAATATATTGTTTATTTATATCTAGAATAATGATATTATGAGTATGCTAGTGGTTACTAAATAAAGATCATTAAGAGATGTAACCATGTATCGGCACAGTGATGCTAACTCTGTGGCAGTGGTCTAGTGTCATCGTGGGTGTTCCCAACCCAAAGCGAGTCTTAATGCTATTGTGGTAGTAATTAGATGAGACTGATAGTCGAGTTGAGACTACACTCCTAAGACAAGGTCATGAATAGGTAATTGGCCTGTGGGCGTTACTTTTGATATTCTGGGCCTCATAGGGGATACCGAAGAACATCCTTTCGATCTTAACGTCAACTCAAAATAATTGAACTGTTGAATCACACAATGTTTGATAAGTGTTTGCTAATACTTGAGATGTATTGTGTACGATCCACTAGGCTTTCTAGCTCACCTTACTCACTCTTTTGCTAGGAAACCACTAAAGATACTTGTGTTGACAAATAATATGGAAATGGTTATCAATAGTAGTATACGTCTTAGTTGAAGATGTTGTAAGAAATGAACTTTATTTTCCATTTTTTAGTTGTAGGGCATATAACCCACCACGTTTAGCTCTATGTCAGCCGCTAGGCCAAATTTTAGTTGTTGAAACTTGGCCATGGGGCCCACAAATTTGTTCTCAATTTCAGTATTTATTAAAGTCTTTTTTTAGTTATTATTAGATCCCAATGTTATTATTAATCTATTTTGAAGCTAATTTATTTATGCACTTTTTGTACTTTTGGGATATGGCCTGGTGCAACCAGGAGATAAGATGATTAGTGCGAGAAATAGTAATATCTCGCTTCTCGAATAGAAAGCAGGAGTGACTACATACGAATGTAATTATGTGTCAAATTGCTAGACAAATACATCGCCTATGACAAATGTTAAAGGTTTGGGAGCCTAGGTGTTACAAAGGTGGTCTTAAAGCTCAGTCAGTAGATGTACTAGGCAGAGTTAGAAAGAGTTGACTCATCAGGTAAGACCTATACTTCGAGTTAACTTAAAATACCCCATCTCCTATTTTGAAATTCAAAATCATTTTGAAAGGCTATTCTTCAAAAGAGATATATGTCTCCAAATGTTTTTTTTTGGATACAAATATTACAAGTTGACCTAATAGTAAGTAAGCATTGTCTCGAATAATGCTAAACATTAAAAGAGAGATGGGTTATCCTATTCTAGAAGGTCGGTTGCTAAGTAGCCTTTGGTCTCACCACTCTACTAGAGGTTGTCCCACTAGCTCATACGAGTATTCAAAGATGAAGAACACGATTATTTTCAATGAGAAAACTAGGAGATGGTATTCATGGGGCAAAGAAACTCACTAGATACAAAGACGGAACCAACGGTGGTATTAGAAAAAGGATATGGGTTGTCAATTCAATGGAAGGACCTTTCAACCAAGAGATGAGACCCTAGGTTTAAAAAAACAAAGACCATTGGCAGAGACTTAGGTGTTGTAAGGGTGGTACAGTGGATCATAAATAAAACTTTTTAGGACATAGGTTAGAGACTGAAAACATGTGAAAACAAAACACTTGTTTGGTCAAGACATGAGATTGGGAGATCCTAAATCTTTGGTTTCTACGTGGTATGAGACGCATAAGAATTCAGAGGCATAGAGGAATGCTGGACTCGGAGATTGATTGGCTATGAGGGGTAAATGATCGATGACTTTGAAATAACTTGTTTCCTTATGCCTAGCTGGTACGGGATGATTTAGTATAGTGGGGCTTGGAAAGCCTTACTCTTCAAGACATTTGCAAAGTTGTTTAGGTGTAGCAAGATCTCCAAGTAGAAGCCTATGTCAATGGGCAAGAGTGATATAGGGTGCTTGAACTCAGAGGCATAGTTGGAAGCTTGGAATTTCTCTATGTTAATGTGAAATTGAGTGATTGAATAACTGTTTGAATATATGGTACCTTCATAAATATGTATATCACTTGTTTTGTGATCATCAAACCAAAACTTTATACCTAAAAACATTACAGGACTTTAAAAATCCTCAAACAGAACTTAGAAGAATAAACTGATAGGTTGCTAAACAAATCAAAAACCTAGAGAAATGAATCTAGAGTCATAATAGTAGAAACAAAAACATTAGAAAATTGACAAATGACCTAGGAAAGGTAACTATTATCACAAGTCTAGAAAAACATTTTGTATCTCAGGATAAGGAAAGATCGGTTTGCATACATTCGAATTGAATTGAAATGAGATTATGATTCTCCATTATGGTACCTTATTGGATACTAAAGTGGCTTTTGACTTGAAGATAACGGCAATAACTCAAGGGAGCACAACAAGGGCTAACAACATCGATGAGTCTGGCAAATGGGATCAGAGGGCACCTAGGGTAGTGGCAGCTCCTGTTGGAGCAATTGTATTGCCAGAGATGTTGGTAGAGATGACTTGACAAGTAGTCAAGCATGTTATGAGGGCTTTACCTCAAGCACAGAATATGCCCCCAATACAACCATAACCCCAGGCTCAGGCTCATCAGGCCCCTCTATCGAATGGTCTAGTAGTACCAAACCGAATTATCACTAAAGACAAAGAATAAAGGAACTTATTGATTGAGTTTCAAAAGTCACATCTGAGTACACTCAATGGAAAGTTGAATTATATGACAACTAACGTATGGTTTTTAGAAATGAATAAACATCTCAATGTTTAGTGATAATCATAACCACAAAAAGAATGTGTAGTTGTGACCTTAGATTTGGAGAGAACCTGATTTCAGTCGATATCTGTGTACTTCTATTTTATGGATAGGATGTAATCTCGGGGATGGACTGGCTAAACCAATATCAGGCATAAATATGTTGTCTTAATTGGAGAGTAACGAGAACATTACCTTCGGGAAGAACATATGGAATTAATGGTGATACGTATAGATTACCTAGAAGTCCGATGATAGCTATGTTGAATTGATTAAGGCAGAAAGATGAATTTAAGAAACTCTTAGAGGAGGACTGTAGCAAACAATGAAGAATCCAAAACTCAGAAGTAGTTAGGAAATATGAAGATGTGTTTGCATATAACTTACCAAGACTACCACCAGCTAGAAAAATAGAGTTCAAGATCGAACTTCACCTTAGAACCAACCCCATAGCTATACCTCCTTATAGAATGGCACCAATAGAGCTAATCGAGTTAAAAACTGAGTTGGACGAGCTCCGAGAAAAAGGATTCATTCGACCTAGTGAATCACCAGGGGGAGCTCTAGTATTATTCGTAAAAAAAGGACAGATCCATGAGGTTCTGTGTTGATTATCGAAAGATAAATCAGACGACATTAAAGAATAAGTATCCCTTGCCAAGGATAGATGACCTGTTTGATCAATTAAGGGGAGCTACTCATTTATCTAAGATTGAACTTAGGTCAAGATATCATCAATTGAGAATCTAAGAATCAAATATATACAAGACAACCTTTAAGACTCAATATGGGCATTTCAAGTTCATAGTGAAGCAATTTTGTCTAACGCACCAGCTACATTTATGGATCTGATAAACTAAGTGTTTAGACAATACCTTGATCAATTTGTAGTAGTATTTGTAGATGACACCCTAATATACTCTGAGTCAAAATACGAACACTTATAACACTTGAGGGTTGTGTTGGAAACCCTTAGAAGGAACCAATTGTATGTCAAATTTAGCAAGTGTGAATTTTGGAAGAAGAAAGTCAAGTTCCTTGGCCATGTAGTATTGGTTGAAGGTATCTCTATGGACCTCGATAAGGTTGAAGTTATCATGGATGGGAAACAACCCAAAATAGTTATGGAGATCTGAAGTTTCTTAGGCCTGGCTGGATACTATCAAAGATTCATCCAAGACTTCTCACGCTAACTAGAAAGGGAGTCAAGTTCAATTGGGACGAGAATTGTGAAGAATCATTTCAAGAATTAAAAAGGAGATTGACTTCGGTCCCCATCTTAGTCACGCCTAGCCATAGAGTTGAATATGTTCTGTATACGGATGCCTCACAGAACGTATTGGGGGCTATCCTGATGCAAGAAGAAAAAGTTGTTGCATATGCCTTAAGACAACTTGAAATCCATGAACAAAATTAGCCAACCCATGACTTAGAATCAGTCGCCATTGTGTTTGCCTTAAATATTTGGAGGCATTACCTCTATGGAAAGAAGTTTGATCTATTTTTAGATCACAAGAGTTTGAAATACATCTACACCCAAGGAAGGCCAATGTGGTGGTTGATACCTTAAGTAGAAAATTCAATAGACAAGAGGAGGGTGTGACTTTAGACAAGAAGCAGACTTATCTTTACAACATAACTTGCTAACCAAATCTTTTACACGAGATCAAGGATGAGCAAATGCGCGATAAGTGGCTCACAAGTCTGATAGAAGGAGTTGAACAAGGAAAGCATACTGAATTCAGATTAGATGTTGAAAATACCCTAAAGTTTGGAGATAAAATTTGTGTGCCTCATAATAGACAACGTAAGCAAACCATATTAGATGAATCCCATCAGACTAAGTACACGATGCATCCAGGTGGTGACAAGATGTAGCAAAACCTCTTAAAGACCTATTATTAGCGAGGAATGAAAAGAGACATAGCCAATTATGCCTTTAAATACGTAATTTTTCAGCAAATAAAGGCTGAGCACAGAAAGCTCGCTGGAATGTTACAACCACTCCCAATCCCTAAATGGACATGGGATAACATTGTCATGGACTTCATCACCAGATTACCCTAGAACTAGAAAGGAAAAGATATTGTATGGGTAATGGTAGATTGTCTTACTAAGATGACACATTTCTTGCCTATTAGATCCACAAACCAAGTTAGTAAGCTGAGAGAACTCTTTGTGAAGAAGATAGTATGACTTCGTGGCGTGCCTAAAACCATAGTGTTAGATAGAGACTCTTAATTTACATCACAGTTCTGGTAGAATCTATAGAAGGAGTTGGGCACTAGACTCACCATGATCAGCACTTTCCATCCTCAAACTGATGGTTAGTTTGAGAGAGTCATTTAGACACTAGAAGACATACTGATGTCTTGCACCCTTAACTTCAAGGGAAACTAAAACAAGTACCCACACCTGGCAAAGTTTGCCTATAACATCAGTTATCAAGCAAGTATAAAAATGGCTTCATATGAAGCTCTCTATGGGAGACCCTGCAGATTACCAACCTGTTGGGCTAAACTTGAGGACTACATACTTACTAGGCTTGATCTAGTAGAGGAGATGAACATTCAAGTAAAACAGATACATAAGAGATTTGCCACAGCACATAGTAGACAAAACAGTTACACTGATAAAAGGAGAAGGCCCCTTGAGTTTCAGGCGGGTGATAGAGTGTTTTTAGGATAAGCCCTTAGAAAGGAATCAAGAGGTTCAGATACAAAGAAAAGTTATCACCTAGATTTATCAATCCATTCGAAATACTTAGAAGAATTGGAGAATGCGCCTACAATTTAGATCTACCAAACAAAATTTTTTTTAGGTCAAAATGTGTTCCACGTGTCAATGCTGAGGAAGTATGAACGTGACCCCTCTCACATAATCCATTGGGAAGAGGTGGACATCTAAGATGATGCCACATATGAAGAAGCAGCAATTAGGATCCTTGACTGCAAGGTACAAAGCTTGAGAACGAAAAACATTCCCTTAGTTAAAGTTCTCTGGAAGCATCATGGAGCAGAAGAGGCAACTTGGGAGCTGGCAAGCAAGATAAAGAACAAATACCCAGACCTTTCACCAAAAACACCTAACTAGATAGCATTGAAATGAGTAAATACTAATTTTCAGGATGAAATTTATTTTAAGGGAGGTAGATTGTAATAACTTAAAAAATTCTCAAATATTAAGAATATAAAAATAAGTTCATTAAATTTTGAAAACATATTAAATACTCAGGGGTAAAACGATAATTTTACATTTTAGGGAAAAAATCGTAAATTCACATGAATAGTAAAAAAAAAATTACTACTATCCTAATTATCCCATAAGTAATTTCACGAAAATATAATAAAATATATTAAAATATGAGTAGTGGAATAGGGTAGTAGGAAAGTAGTAGGGTGGTGGAATATATTAAAATATGAATAGTAGAATGAAGTGATTGACTAAGGATGTCTATAAATAATACCTTTCTCTTCTCCTCAAACCATTCCATCTAATTCTTATCTTCTTCATTCTCAAGAAAAAGAGAGTCGCCTCATTCTTCTCTTCTCTATTTTTCTCCTTAGTTCTCTTTTAGCTTAAGAGAAAAAGAGTTTCCCTACACTCTCCTTGAGTGAAGAAAGAAGATTGAAGACTTGAGAAAGCTCGAAATGCTAAGATCAAAAGAATTTAAGCATCAAAAGTGGAGATGATTACCCATACTCTTCAGTATTATTTTAGTTCTAAATATGAAGCATGATTGGTTGTTTATTCTTATTGAATGTTTCGAAGCATGCTAGGGATATGTTGACAGTTGTTAGGATGATTCCTTGTCTTTTATAGGGTTGATAGCATGTTGTGTGATTTATGAATATCAAATACTATTTAGATGATATGTTATATGTACCTTGCAAAGCTTATTAAAATGTGTTGTTTATTTATATTTGGAATAATGATATTATAAGTATACTAGTGGTTATTAACTAAAGATGATTAAAAGATGTAACCATGTACCGGCACGGTAATGCTGACATTGTGGCAATGGTCTAATGTCATCGTGGGTGTTCCCAACCCAAGGCGAGTCTTAATGCTACTGTGGCAGTAGTAAGATGAGATTGATAGTCAAGTTGAGACTTCACTCCTAAGATAGGATCATTGTAACACCCCGTAACTTCGTTATCGTGCTACGTTGTGAGCGAATAAGAGTAAATAAATTATTTTATCGTTTGCTCGCGGTCGCGCGAAGGCACGAGTGATGCGAAAATGAAATCTATTAATTGATTGAAAAATAATAATACTAATAAGAGTATGATAAAGCGATAATTTATGTTTTATAGATATGTATAAATAGCTGAATTGATTAATTGATGGTTATTATGAATTAGTGTAAATATATATATATATATATATATAATAATTAAATTAATAACAATAAAAATAACAACATGGAATACATATAAAATTATCATAAGGTTCATACACTAAATTTAGATGGTAACACATGTATATATATACATATAGGTGTGTGTGTGTGGGTTTAGACAAGAGAAAGAAAAATATAACATGGTGATTTTATCATAAGCTTTATTATATAGGTATATGCACCACTTACATGAAAAAAAAAACTATAAGAAAAATTTAATAAAATTCTGGATCATGGTAGGAAAAAAAAATATATATATATGAAAATTCGGACCGATGGAACAGGAATAAGCTGGAAGTCTCGTAGAGGGGCGGTGAAGTGGCTTATCCGGGACGATTTCAATGGGATAAAAACAGAGAAGAAGAAAATGGAGCCGTGCGTGCTACTGCTACTATGAACGGTGAACGAACAGAAGAGAAAGAAGAAGAAACGAAGGAAAGAAGAAGCTGCTCGTGCGTGGGTGTGTAACAAACAGAGGAAAAAAAAAGAAAAGGAAACGAAGAAAGGAAGATGCTGTGAGCCGTGTGCTGGAAGTAGATGACAGAAAACATGATTTGGAGATGAAACAGAGTGAATGTCCTGCTGCAAACTTGATCGTTCTGTTTGTAATGGAGGCCGTGCAGCTGCTGCATGCTGCTGCTATTACTGCCGAACGAGCAAGTGAAGAAGAAGACTGAACCAGAAATTGCTCAAGCCACGGTTGCTGTCACCCCTGCCGAATGATGAAGATGAAGATGAGGCTGATGGCGTTGACTGGTGAAACAGAAAACAGGGGACTGGCGATGTGGGCAGCTGCTGCTATTGGGGTTGCTACCGGATAGAGAAGAGAAGAACGGCTGGAGGATGCTAATGCTGCCGGTCATGAGGAACTGCTGGGTTGGCTCTATGCAGCAATAAAAATGAAGGGGACGAAACAGAGGAAAGAAACGAAAGCAGAGCCATGCTCTGTTTTATGTAATGGCAGCTGCTGATGGAGTTGCTGTCAGGAATTGGAGAGGTGTGCTGCTGCTGCCCACCGTGTGCCGAACAGAGTAGGAGAGGAGAAGCTGTCGTGCCGCATGGGTGAAAGAACGAGCAAATGAGGTGCTGCTGTTAGTTGAAGAAGACTGGAACAGAGGATGGTGGTGTTCAAAGAAGGTAGCTGGCCAGCAAAGAACAAGGAAAAAGTTGTTGCTGCTACTGTTACCATCAGACGATGAAGATGAAGAACGGTGCTCTGTTTTTTTAGGCTGCTGCAGCTGCTTATGGCTGGTGATCACGGACGGAGGAGAATGAGTTGGTTGCTGCTCTGGGTTGGCGTTGAACAGAACAGAGGATGCATGAAGAAGCTGGCTGCAGCTCATGTAATGGAAGAAGATGATGAACGTTGCTGCAGCTGTGGGGGACTACAAATAGCAGGTTGGTGGCTCAAGCTGCCACGGGCTGGTTCGGTGTCGAACAGAGAAGAAGAACAGAGCAGCATAACTGGTGCTGCTGTTGTTCATTGGCCGCCGAACAGAAAAGCAAAACGAAGAACAAAGCAGCGCATGAGTTGCTGCTGCATGCTGCTACAATCCGAAAGAGATGAAGAGATGATCCGAATCTGTAGGTGATGCTGCTTGTTGTTCGATTGCTACACAAAGCAGAGGAACGGATTGGTGATGTGTGCTATGAATCAGATGTGAGAATTGGGTTTTGAAGTTGTTGGATGTGTGTATGAACAGAACATGTGCAGCGGGTTCATGACGGAGAAGAAGGAGAATGAGCCAAACGTGATCTAATTTTCTGGTGTTGTGCGAATGAAATCCGAGAAGATGATGATCAAACAAGAAGATTGGATTCATAGCTGGCGTCGCTCGCGCGAAGGAAACGACGCAAGGTAAAATTTAAATTTAAACTATTTTAGTTTAAATCTTAGTTTGAAAATTGTTTTAATTAATGTAAGCATGCTTATTCAATCATCAAAGTATAATCGGATTTATTAATATAATGTGAATTAGATCATGAGAGAGTGTAAATAAATTGTATGCATTAGAGGGAATTAGGAAACCTTATAATACTAAGGTTGAAAAACAAAATTAATTAATGTGCTTCTAACAACTTAAATCTTTAAATTAAGTAATTAAGAAGAATTGGAAATCATCTATGTGAATACTAAATCATTCAAAGTAGGAAAACAAATAAATAATTATTTGAAGTAGTGCTATAAACAATTTTAGCAAATTCTAAGAATTGTGAGAAACTAAAGTTATCAACTCCTAACAAGACTAAAGACTTGACAAATAAAAGTCTTATTTTGTTCGTAATTTAATAAATGTTGATATCAATAAATTATTAAAATTTTAAAGATTTAAATCATTAGAAATTGTTTAAGCTAGAGGATAATTCTATTAAGTGCTTAATTTCAGATTTATACATGGTATTGTATGGGATTTCGAAAGAAGGCAAGGGTGCCCAGAAGAACGGCAAAACCAGGTGGGCGTGACTTCCTTGCTCATTTGTATTATACGGATTTAAGATTCAAAACATTTGGTTGAGTAGTTTTAGGATTACTATAATTTTGTTAGGAAATTGATTGAGTTTGTTTGACTTGATTGAATGATGAATGATATATCCAAGTTATGCCTTGTTCATTTATAGCATGCATTAATAGGAACTCATGCATATAGATTTTATTAGTTTCTCATGTGCATAACCTGTATTGTTTGATTTACTTTCCATGATATGCGTGATGGTGGTCATGAATGATATTGTGTGTAAAACTAAGATAAAACGATCGTAAATTAACGCGCACACGCGAAGTTGAATTTAATTCATTTTCGTACCACTTGCTCTATCGTGCTCGTGTGAGTATCGTATATTTTCATTTATTTTCCTTTTTGTGTGCTTCTAGCGTCATCGCGCCCATGCAAATAAACTATAACATAATTTATTTTTTTTTCTTTCAATCGATCACTATTTAATTTTTCCTTTCAAACAAATCTTAGATTTAAATAAAATAAGTTTAACTCATTCGTTATTATTATGATCATTATTATAATTATTTTTTGAACAATCTTATTATTATTATTTTATTTTTTTCTCATTGTAAAGACTCTTATTTATTTTATTTTATTTTGACTTACGACGCAACGTGTTCGAAAAATTTTGGGGTGTTACATTCTATGACCTCCACTGGTTACCGTGGTACCCTACCGTGGTAATGGGAACCCTGTTTCACTGATTCCCATTGGGTATCATGGTAGTCTACCTCTGCAATATATCTGCACTTCCTGTTTTTTCACTTCTGGATTTGATTATTGTTGTAATCCTTTCCTCTATTGTGGTACATAGAACCAAGACCACATTGAGACCCATGTAACATGATTTTTTTGCACAATTGAAGGCCATATTAGACAGGTATCATTAGAGTATAGTCTAAGAGTGTTAAGAATACATGAATCACAAATAATAATGTATTGAATCTTGATCTTCACGGTTAAAGGTTCAAAAAAGACTTAGAACAATGACACAAGGATTCGAAGGAACAAAAGCAATAAAGTGGAGATGATTTCTAAGTTTAAACTTATTATTTAGATTCAAGTAATACATGCACATAAGCTTGCTAGCGTAGGAATATATCTTGAATTGAATATGCATGTTATTCTTTATACATGTTGTATTTTGAATTGAATGAACAAGTTATGCCTTGAATATGCATGCTTAGAGTTGAATGTATGGTGATGTTATATTGATGATCAACTAGCATGCCTAATACAAAGAATGATGTTTGCCATGCTCACATGCTATGTTCCTGATCTATATTTCTAGTTTAACATGTTGATAGTGTAACTTCTCGCTTAGAAAAAATAAATAAAAAGGACAACCAGGTACTAGGGCGGTGATGGATTTCAGCATGAGTGTTCCAACTGGTTATTTGACTTCTTGATTTGAAACTAGGCATTTGGATTGATCCCACTTCACAGATGAAGGGTTTGAGTGTTTGGATTGACCTATATCCCTAGATTTGGAACATTGAGGTGGGTTCTTTTCGGTCTTAACGTCAATTGATAAATAACTAACTGTTTGTGTGGATAATGAGAATTACTTTCAAAATTTTCTTTTCTGGTTTCATAGTTTTGTTTAAGTTAGACATGTTGGCCCTAGTTTTCTTTGTCAGTATTTAAGTTATTTTATTGTAATAAACTCAGAGGTTTTTATACCTCTTGAATATTTAGATTGATTTCCAAATAATTATATTGATTTACTTTATCAAAAAATTTCAAAGTGTTTAATGAAAATATAGAACCTGTATAAGTTATGATAGGAAATCTCATGGAGTTGGGATAGAAAAAAGAAAGAAAAAGAAAAAAATATGATAAAGTGATGCTTCGCATCTCGGGTGGCTATGAATGATGTTTGCATGTAATGTTAACGTGCTGGACTATTGACCTTGAGGGCACTATGGTAATTGCACCTTTTGAATTAGATTATTAGGCCACACAAGGGAGGCAAAGTGTTACAATTAACCACATTGATAGCATGTGAATGGTTGACTTTGCACCATCAATCTTGCCTGTGCACCTTTTCTTGTTTACGTGGAACTACAACCTTTACCACTTTTCTCACAACCTCTCTATTGACTTTGTCCTCTAGGCTAGCCTAATGTCTCATTGGACAAGTTTTGTGCCAATACTATTGCCCACATAAAAGTTTTAGTAAACAAATTCTGGGCCTACATATTTGATTTTTTTATTAAACTTCCTCTTTTTGAAGTTCTTTTCTTTTTGCCAACCTTGCTGGTTACCAGATGTTAAAGTTGGGACTTGCCCTACTCCACTTAGAATTAGTTATACTTGTAGAGGTTATCATCACAATCCAATTCATATTAGAGTGATCTAACAGTAAGTCAAAATTGAAACCATGCTCATTTTAACAGATTTTAAGTTTCAAACCTTTGCAGTAAAATCCCAGTCTTTCTTTATTTACATATAACAACCCTATAGCATATGACTCTAACTGCACAAACTTATAGGTATATTTTCGCACTAACATAGTTTCCTATCGAAGTGCTAAAAATTCAACCTTGCTTTGTTCTCTATCAAATTTAGGACTAGTTCTTAGAAACGAGACTAAGTCGTATTTGTTGCTTTGTTGCCAATATGGATAACCACCATCTCAAAACATCACCTTCTAGCATATGAGTTGCAAATAACACTTAATTATTTTCCTCTAATTTCATCAATCTGGAAATCTTTATTATGTTCAATAGCCAATCTTCTGCTTATTGCTAATTAATTTCTCCTTGATACTCTTATAGTTTTAGATTTATAAATTTCTTCAAAAGCTTATCATGTAACGTTTTCATTTTCTGTCTAGGGGCTTCATCTACAGTTGGTTTTGGCATACTTGGCTTCTGGTTCAACTACAAGATGAACAATGGACACTACTCGACATACCTCGGTTACAACCCCATCAATACGCTGATGAAGTGTAGTTGTCGATGTTTGTAACATTTTGCCTTGAGCTCTAATCAATTACTCTAGCCTCTACATAAGAGTAAGTTCAAGTTTTGGAGGTGGAATGGGTTCCTATGGTTGTCAACATCAATGACCTAGTGACATTTTGATTGACATTTATTACAAACACCCTATTACCATCAAATGAAATAATCTACTCACTTGTACATGTTTAAACTTGACTGAAACTTTGCATTCATTCAAAGATAAGTATGTACATCATCATTTATGAAAATGCAACATTTCCACTATACCCTTAATAGTTTTTGTAACACCCTGGCCCTCCTGCGGGTTCCCTTGGGCCGCGCTCGACCGGGAAGCCGTCGCCGCGTCGTCCGCCGAGAGCCGGAGCGCTACTAAAATCCTTTATCAGATCTATTATCATATTATGTTTCTCTTTCAATCTTTCAGGTAATAATAAAACCGTTTATATAGGCACAATTTTTTAAAAAAAAATAAAACTCCTATGCAAATAAATTGGAGCCATGAAATTTCAAGTGAAATAAAAAGCATCAATAAAATCATAAATGAAGCGAACAACATCAAGTTCAAAGTTGAACAGTTTAAAAGTCTCTAAAATAATTCCAAAACATTTAATCAAGTGTAAAATGTTTAGACCAAAAGAAAAGAAAATGGGCACATGCCCAGTTTAGTCAAATACAAAAAAAACAAAAATGCGCAGCAAAGACTATCAACCTCTTCGACGAGGTTTCAAAACAACCGAGTCCTCCGCGAGGTCCGTCGACTCACGCTATCTCAAAAATCACCTGAAAAAGAAAGGGGTGAGATCGAGAGCCCAGTGGATCATACCGCACATCACTAGCATTATTCAGACCAAAATACAAAATATGCAAACACTTTCATTACATTAGGGCGTTTCAAACACTTATTTGTTTTTTGTCGTAGTTAAGACCGAAAGGTTTGTGGCCTCGGTGTCCCCTTCGTGGTCCGAGAGTGAATTTGGAGGTACCGCCCGAAGGCTGATTACCTTTCGGGACCCTGGCGGGGCGTAAGGTCTGAAGTGACACTCAGCCCGCAACCAGTCTCGATGAGGACACCCACGATGACACCCTAAGGCCGGTCACCGCGCCGGTACGTGTTTCTTTTGTCATAATTTAATCTTCTTTAGTTTCATGAACAAGGTTTTCAATCCATATCAGCATAACATGTACTAACCTATGCAATTAAAATCATATGATCATTCAAGCAATCTTATCTCTAAAAAGCACATAACCGGACGTCATGATATCATGACAATCATTCCAATCAATTCACACATTCCTAACAGGATACTAAGTACAAGAATAAAAACAACCATCATATTTATATTTAAAAATCCAAATAATAATAGAGAGTGTAGTAATCACACCCACCTAAATTTTCTGGTGTTGCTCGCGCCTCCGTGTCGCCTCAACAATTTTTGATCTGAAATAAAAATCAAGATAAATAATTAATTAATTTTTCGAGTTCCTCCTATTCACCCAGAATTTCCTATTTTTACTTCACTTTAGATGGGTTAGATCTTCAATATCTAGAAATCCCTTAAAGATTCCTTTAAACCTCAAGTAAATATTTTCTACTTCCATAGGACATATCTAACTTCTTATTTTTGCATTCGTGTTAAAAATAACTCTATTAACAAAATAAGACTTCTCAATCTAATATCTATGCTAATCTCCAAAAACATTATTCGTCATTTGAAATTTTTCTAAGCCTTCGAATCCCATCCTCCGTATTCATTTTCAGAAATATAATGTATTTCCACTAACATCAACTCAGGGATTTTGATTGAAAGAGTTATATTTTTCTCAAAAATATCGGGCTTTCATAATTTTCCAAAATAATTAAATCTTCTATCTTGAGCCTCCATGACTCTAAAATTTTTATTCATTCTCCACATCAGTTTAATAAAATCGCATAATACTATAGCAAGCGATCTTAAATAACATGGGGTCATAACTACAAAAATCTTTTGATAGGGAGGCTCAAAATTTCTATTGCCACATCCACAAGTCTTCATTCCAATAAAAAATATATATATTTCAATGGATAAAAATCTTAATGAGACTTTCCAATGTATATTTTTCAACTAGGAGAAATCTAATTTTTTTTCTACATCTATAATCTAAGTAATCCACTTCTAACTAATTTTGTCCCAAAAAAAAAGATAAATAAATAAATAGATCTTTACACCTCTCTGTGATAAGTCCTTCATTCCAAAATTTCTCCAAAATGATATTTGCTCCCCTGAATCTGTTGCAATTTCATGTGCGACATTCAATCTATTAAAATATAACAATGAATCTTAAAAATCACTCATTAGAATGTAGGAACAATGCTCGCCAAGTTCCAAAGCATTCTTGATGTCGAAACCCCCTTCGTGACATAATCTTCACGAATCTATGTTCCAAAACTCTCAAAATCCCTCAAACAACCAACCAATTTTTTTTTTCTATTAGAGCTTTTTGTGTGCAAAAATCCAAATCTAGGGTATCAAGTTTTTCACCATTTTTGTGCCCAAAAATTTTAGATCTTGTTGCTGAAATGTCCTTCACGAATTTGGTTTTGAAGTCAAGTTGAAACAATTCGAATGAGTTCAAAAATCATAGATCATGGTTGGGAAGAGTTAAGAACTGATTTGGGAAGGTCCTGCGAGCTTGTAAGTAGCTCTAATGGTGGTTGGTTTGCAGATTCCATTCTTCACCAGTAGCACGCACGACTGCTCTTCATCTTCAACAGCAACACACACATAGATCGCACAACACGCACATCCCGGTCCTCTTCTTGTTCGTTCACCCAAGTCATAACAACAATCAGCAACGTTCTTCTTTCATTTTCATCTTTGAATCATACACATCACGCACCAGCCACTCTTCTTCAATGCAAGACGCAGTAGAACAACTGATTCGTGTTCCTCTTCTTGGTGCGCCAATAGCAGCAGTAGCACCTCTTTCATCTCTGTCCATGAATCGCACACCACCGAATGCGAAAATCCCAAATCTCATTCTTGTTGTTCACCCCAAAATAGAGCACACCGTATAGCTCTTCTTCTTCGTTTCTCCTCTTCATGCTCGACAGCCACACACACACAGCAACATCAGCAGTGCTGCGTCTTGGTCTTCTTCATGCACCACCCACCCAACAGCAAGTCATCTTCTTCGTACATGGGCACAAGAGCAGCAGCAACACGCTAACAGCAATGCCCATCGGCTACTTCATCGAACCAGCAGCACCAACGCACACACAAACCAAAATGCACACAGTTGCAGCACCCTGTTCTTCTTCTTCTCCACACGCACGGTAGCAACTACAACCAGAAAAATCTGGTTTCGTTTTTTTTTTTTTTCGTTTCAGCTTTAGATCCAAATCTGCATCTTCATCTTCATCTTCATTTCAACTTTGGATCCTCTGTTTGTGGTTCAAATCTGAAATTTCCAGATCTGATTTTTTTTTTTGTGTGTTCTTGCCTTCAACTCCCTTTCTTTTTTTCCGTTCAACACACAGAAACACACCTTTGTGCGTTTCTATTTGTCTCTCCCCTTTTTTTTTTTGTTCTTTGTTCTTTTTGCCAAAATGTAGGACTAACGGGGTTTACATATGTATATTTATACATGAATATATTTTTTGTCAGCTTTTTCTTTGTGAAACTCCACTTCAACTTCATTCACACATATACTATTTTTCTTTGGGTTTATTT
>JAJIYU010000550.1:0-48007 GCA_030144865.1 Tinospora cordifolia
AGACAGCTAATTACTCAATATTTATCAATGGGAGACCTAGGGGTAAGATTAACAGCCAAAGAGGCTTGCGGCAAGGGGATCCACTATCTCCATTCCTGTTCACCATAGTGGTTGAAGCCTTCACTCGAATTTTTGAGAAAGCAAGAAGGGAGGGCTTGATTCGTGGATTGATGGTGGGTAAGGATAATATTCCGCTTGACCACCTGCTATTTGTTGATGACTGCTTAATTTTTATGCGGAATAATAGAACAGAAGTTCAGGCTGTTCAGAATGCTCTGAGGATTTTTTGCCTATTGTCGGGACTGAAAGTGAATGGCAACAAGAGCCAATTGTTGGGAATAAGCTCTAAAGAAGAGGAAACCAGAAGGTTGGCAGAAGAGATTGAGGTGGGTCAAGGAGTATGGCCTATAATGTACCTTGGAATGCCGTTGGGAGGGAACCCTTTCAAAAGTGATTTCTGGGATCCAGTCATCCAAACTATTAGAAGAAGAATTGCAGGATGGAAAAAGAGTTATCTTTCTAAGGGAGGCAGACTTCTTCTTCTAAAAGCAGTTCTAGAGGCTCTTCCAACTTACTATTTATCTATATTTAATATTCCTAAGAAAACTGCTGCTATCATTGAAAGACACATGAGGGATTTCCTGTGGAAACAGGAGGATACAGAGAAAGGACACAATCCTATTAAGTGGAATCAAGTGTGTAAAACTGTCAAAGAAGGTGGCCTGGGCATTGGAGACATCCTCAAAAGAAGTAAGGCCCTAAGATCCAAATGGCTTTGGAGAATGATGAAAAAGCCAAACACACTATGGGCCAATATAGTGAAGAGCATCCACGGATCTCGTGGTTTTGGAAGAGAGGCATCTGTTAACAAGAAATGCAGTCATAGAGCCCCATGGAAGGATATCCACAGTCTCTATGATCAATTCAGACCTCATGTATGCTGGAAAATAGGAAATGGGGAGCATGTTAGATTTTGGGATGATCGATGGTGTGGACAAAAGCCCCTAAAGGAGGACTTTCCCAGATTACATAGCATGTGTGCAAGGAAAGATGGGACGGTAGCAGATTTTCGGAATAGGGACCAAATAGATAGCAGGTCTCAGTGGGGTTGGAATCTGCATTTGCCAAGAAGTATAGGTGACCAACATATTGAGGCCGTTGGAGAACTCTTGAGCCGACTGAACAGCTTCACCCTAAATGACACAGAGAGGGATGACATACCGTGCTGGGTTGTAGAAGGATCTAAGACTTTTTCGGTGCGATCAGCAATGGAAAAGCTAGCAAGTCATACTGCTGAGTATCCAGTGGAGGTGGCAGATTTTGTGTGGAAAACAAAGGCTCCTCTAAAAGCGAGATTCCTAATGTGGATAATTAGCCTTAATAAACTTAAGACTAATGAGAATATCCAAAGGACTCTTCCTAATCATGCCTTACAGCCTTCTATATGTACTATGTGCAGGGAAAAAGAGGAGACTACCACGCACTTGCTCGAGGAATGCAGAGTAACAGCGAGTATTTGGCAAAGATGGAGCAGGCAACACAAGGCCATATGCCCCCCTGGAGCGGAGAATAGATTCCAAACGCCATAACAAATTAGGAAAGCTCACATAAGTCAGCAGTGGAGAGTTATAGTGGCAGCAGTGTGGTACACAATATGGGAGGAACGGAATAGAAGATTATTTGTAAATATCGAAAGGTCGGATAGTATGCTTTGGGAAAGATCAAACCTTTTGTTTGCTAGTTGGATCTCTACGTCTAAGTTAGGGTTGGGTTATAGTTTCTCGAATTGGCTATGTAATGGAGGTTCAATCCTCCAATCTATCCTCATTTCGCATTGTACGCATGATGAAAACTAAAGCCGGATATTTCATCTGGCCTCTTTGTAATTTTCTTTCGTTATTAATACAATAGTTTCTGTTTCAAAAAAAAAATCTATGGAGTAATTTCTCTCAAACACACAGACATGACAATCAATGCAAGTTACAACTCTAAATAATCATGAATAAATATGTGTATGAAACATCTATCTAAAATCACTACTAGTAGAGAGTATTTATAGCTGTTGAAAGGATGCAACAAAGAGTCACCATTCCTTTTAGCAAAGAGTCACAATTAGGAAGAGTCATTTCTTAAAGGCATGTCTCTCAACAAAAACAGTTATTATCAAAAAGATGCGTCTCTTTAAATAAACAGGTATTATGTGTAGGGACATCTTTTTCACACACTTTTTCACCTTCCTAATTTTTCATTCATCTAAAATAAAATTTTAATATAAGAAATTTTCAGCAATCCCCCACATGAATAAAAATTGTTCTTTTACTTTATTCCCCCCATGAATGAATTTTTAATGCAAACACTTGACACTTGAGAGAGTATTGGCAGAATAATATTGCATCAAGATAGGTAGCTTGTGGCTTTGAACCTTTCCTAGCAAATACAATCCGATTTACAAGCTAATCAGTAAACGCTGATGTCTTGAATGTCAACCATTTGTGCAAACCAAGACAATAATATTCACACAATTCCTTTCCTCACATTATTGGTTCATACAGCTGAATTCATTATGGCCCCGGACCCAGACAACTCTTGAATTTATGAGTGCTTTAGATAATGCAAGTCATACCATTCTCATAGAATTGGCCCACTTTATACTTCCATAAGTGATTTCCTATTAAAAGTATTTTTGAAATTAATACCTCACATAAAAATTATGATATATGAATTATTAAAAGCAAATGCTTACCCTTAATAATTTGCAAATAGTACTACCGTATCATAACAATGGGTTGGAATAAAATATCTTATTGCTACACCAGATTCCATTATTTAGTTGTCTCTTTCGAACCTAGTTCTTGGGATCTCTAGTCTCCTAGGTTGGGAATCTATAATGAAAGTCTAATTGAAAAGCTTTAATCTCATTCCCCTCGATGAATAGTTTACTTGATCTTTAGACAACCTTTTATTTGTGGATCCATAAGGTTGTCCATGATATTATCTCCTGAGATTATTCCATCATCAAGTAACTGCTTAACGGTATTAGTTTTTGACATACATTTCTTAACTTACTATTACTTTGTGCTCAATGAATGCATATTCTAGAGACAAATGTTGACCAATATCCTTTAAAAGTCATGAATTCGTTCTACTTCTTCTCTAACTTTACACATAGCCAATCTATTTTGTGTTGAAAATTTTTTATAATATCATGTCTCTTTCACCAATTGTAAGCACATATTACTTGTGAATTAAGCGTCTTTGTACCACTATATCCATTAAGTATTGTCAAATATTTTGCATATTTGTAACTTAGGGTATTACTTTAGAACATCAAAATACTCAAATTAGTTCTTTCTATTGATCTTTCTCAAGTCAATAGATCATGAGCCTTTTAAAAATCCATTTACACCTTGTAAGAGAAGAAATGATTTAGGCTTTACTTACACCTCTTTAAGATATTTGGATATTGCTACATTTGCAAAATATCCCGACATTTTATAATTTTATCGAAAAGTTTAATTATCTTTCCATATTTCCTTGAGAATATTAATTTATATATTCCATACTTTTATAATTAGTCATAAAGCATAAAGATACTATGAACCCATCTAAATGATAAATGTCACATGATTGGGTTCAAAGAAATGCTTCATTACATTTCTATTATAAGAATTTTAACATTCTTTTGGCCTTATGATCAAATAGCGTTTTATCAATATTTTACTTTATTACAGTATAGATATTAGCTAGTCAATACATAAGCATAATTTTGCTTCTTATCATGAAATCATTCTAATGCCCAAAAGGCAATTATCCCACTATGTACAACATAGTTATCATAAATGAATTCAAAATATTATGTCCCATAATGGTGATCCAAATAACAACTTAGTAGGTAGCTCATAAAAACCATCAACTTTGTCAACATTGTAAAGTCCATATAAACAAACAATTTAATTAACATAAACAGTCAATTATTTTTTTTAATTATTAATTAATCAACATGCTCTACAAATGATTAATTCATCACATGTAATAATTTTCAAATTATATCGAACTAATAAAATTATAATTCAAATTGAGATTAATTGATGTTACTCATATGAACCATAAACATCAATAATTATCATTACATGAATAAATAAACATTATAGTTATGTTACTTGCAACAGAAACATGCCCACAACTCTTATAGCACTATTTCATGGAAATAAATATACCCAAAGCAAGTAATATTTCTACAATTAGAAATATCATATTTCATCAAAACTAGGCACGACATATAAAATGATTTAATAGCAATATTGTATACCATATATTACGCAAGCAAATAGATTGATATTTGGTCTATGATTGCTAATCTACTAGATTGATGACATGAAATAAATACCAATTCTCAGAAGTTGTATAAAAAAAGTTTATGGCCTAATGTTTCACGATTTTTATTAAGAACCTTAAACCTTTATAATATAAAGTTATTATTTTTAGGTGGCCCCACCGTTGCATTCACTACAATCCCCTCTTCTTCTTACTCACACACTGCTGCAAACATGGCATCATGTCGGTTCAATACCCTGACACTAGCACACAACTGTCTATCCACTACTGACCACTTCATTGATCAGATAGGCCACAATTACTAGAATTCTCACAATGTTCCAGCAATCTTTGTCAAGGAGCCCAAAAATGCACTCCAATATGTAATTATTATAGGAATTTCTCTTGATTGTCTGATAAAAGAGCACAAGTGTCTTCTGAGAATTGGAATTGATTAAACGTGGAACTGGCGCTTTCTTCTCCATGTTTGAGCAATTCAACCATCTGAAATTGATATTCAAAGATGGTCAATCGACTATGGCTGATAGCAATTCTTGAGTTTTAGAGACCTAAATCCTTTGATATCTTCACATAGAAATATATTATTCATCAACAGCTTCCAATGTCCAATTGCTTTTATCTAATATTTCCAACTTGCCCACTTTATCATAATAAACAAGATTTTAATCAGTTATCCTAATCAACAAATACAGCAGAGTCCATGGAAACTGAAATGGTGAGATATTGAGGTGGACGAACCAACTAGAAGAGTGGTAGGACATAAATACAAAGATTTGTGGGCATTATCCTTTTCTAAATTAACTGATTTTCATTATTTACAAGATCAATACAAAGGCAATAAACTTAGCCTAATTCCGCAAATATCTACCCAAATTCTTGGCACATCCACATTAGTGTTTCTCATGAAATGAAGAATTAAAATACTGTTGTATGTTGCACATAACAATGCAAAACTTACAAAACAAAAGACTCAACAAATTTATGCGCACAATTATCGCAAAAATGTCTTAAGATTGTAGGTTATCTGATGAGTTCATGCATGTGCAGTTACAAATTAAATATGATAGACAAAATTAATCAATAATAGTGTTTAACTTTATATGCTTAAGAAAATTATGTCCCGCATAGGTGCTCATAGTTTACATTAACGGTTATCTCACAAGATACAACAATTACATCTTGCAACAATAGTACTCCATATTACAAGATCAGTGAACCAACATCTTTGTAGTAATTTCTCTCAGTAAACGAACATGACTATCAATGCAAGTTGCAAGTCTAAATAACCATGATTGAATACATGTATGAACCACCTATCTAAAATCACTACTAGCAGTGAATATTTATACTTGCTGAAAGAATGCAATAAATAGTCACAACTAGGAAAAGTCATTTTCTAAAAACATGTCTCTCAATAAGAATAGTTATTAACAAAAAAGACGCATCTCCTTAAATGAACAGGTATTATGTGCAGGAACACACTTTTTCGTCTTTTCAATTTTCCATTAATTCAAAATGAAAAATATAAAAAATTTCTGACACCTCTTAAGGGTTATCCAAAGGTATCTTTTGATATGTTCCTCCTTGTGGCATTGCTATGAAAATACCAACACATTAATGCGTTACTCTCTCTAAATAAATAATCTTGATGAAATGTTGAAACGGAGTGATCAATGTTTAAAAACACTTAATCCAAAAGCTATAACTAATCCAATAAGAATCTAAAATGCATATTGAGCTATCATTAAAATGCTGATGTAGCTCATAAATTAAAAACAATGAAAACAATGAAAAAACCACCGAGCATTCCATATGCAAACTAGTCTTCAGCTCAATTTGGCAATTAATTTTTAATTACTGACGATGACAATGATTCATTTATTAGTATTAAGGCTTGATTCAACAGGAAATTAGGAATTTCTTTCATATTAGGATTTTCAAATATTGAGAAAGTTTACTTGTCAAAAAATTAAAAAACTTATTTTATACTAGAATGTAAATGTATTACAGCTATGAGTAATAGACTAAATTGCAATAAGATTAAGGGTATGTATTAGTGTTTGAGCAGTGTTACTAGCTTACTATTACTAGCTTACTATTACTATTAATAGTTGAATTACAACTAGGAGCTTATTTAATAATATAAATTGACAACTCTGAATTATTAGCTTTTCCAGTTTATTGAATAGAAATAACAGAAATTATTTCTAATTTTATTATGGGGTTTATTGAGTAATTCTTCCACTGAGAATACTCAATACTCTACATCAATTCAGCATCAGAGCTTCATGACGTTCGTGATCACTGCACATGGAATCAAGCATATGGTTGTAACGCACCTAAAGTCCTATTCAACCATGTGGAAACTTATGAAAGATAGGCCGAACTCCAACAACAATTTGTGACACTCACCTTTCACGTCGAAACGTTGTTGAACCAACAACAACAATGCCCAAGAGTGCCATGAAATCACATGTCCAATCATGGAAGCAGGATGAAATGACCCAAAAAATTATTATTGAAAACATCTCATATGTGATGAATGTGGTGATGAATCTGATAAAGATATTGTTATTAGCGTACAAGGAGTGTTCTGTGTTCACCAATTATCCTTGGCTCCAAAACTTGAAGAAGATGATGCATGGATCAGAGAGGACCTTGAGGAGCTATTTGCTTACCAGAAGAGCTTTTCATGATGATCTTTGACTCAATGAACTAACAAAATGGCTATTTAAATTTGAGGAAGTTTTTCATTTTCAATAAAAATTCATTATCAGAAAATGATTTCATTTGTTGTCTCTAGATTGGAATTTACAAAAACTTCTTTCAAAGTATGATTCCTCTATCTGTTTCAAAAAAAAGTATGATTCCTCTATGGTAATGGTGGTTCCAATTTTGGTCCAACAAGGAGGAACGATGATGCCCATCATTCATTAGTATCTACAGCTTATTTCAATAGGAACTCAGAATGTAATTGTATTCAGCTAGTTGGACTACAACTACATTCCATATTATATTCAATTTATTGAGAAAATTTCTAGTTTTAATCTGTAATTGTGCGAGCTATTCTATTGCTGAAAATGCTCCACATCACTTACCACTAACATAACCATCCGATTCTTCAAGATAAACCCGATTCGCTTGACACCCCAAGAACGTATCCCTCAAAGCCGCCTGCAACGGGCCCAGAGGCGGCGGTCGAGCTTCGAACGCCTTGAGCAATTTCCTCACTTTCAAGTTCAAAGCCGCGTAATGGCACCGATCACCATCAAACGTGTGCTCCGAACAAATCGCTCCACTCTCGAGAAGCATGCGAGCCGCATCAAGATGTCCCGCCAAGCACGCGTAGTACAGCGCCACGGAGTCCCATTGGTCCCTCGCATTCACGTTCACTCCCGATTCAAGCAAGTAACTCAGCCTCTCGACATCACCGGCTCTCGATGCTTCGAACACGTCCCCAGCTGGAACCTTCTTGAGTGGCACCGAAGCTTTGAAATCCTCTGGATCGAGGTCGATCCCGTCGAGTTCGGAGTCGATCATCCATGGCTTCTGGTTCGACATGAGGGAGCTCTGATTGTTTCGGTGATTCATTAAACGATGGAGTTGTTCCGCATTTTGAGCAGAAATTCATGGTTTATATTTTTGTGTTTTAGAATTTTTGAGTTTTGAGGACTTGAAAACCTGGTTCTGAAACATTTCGCGCGAGATTATGCAGTGAGGTACTGAGGTTCAACGGGCGCGCGCGCCACGTTCTAGCCCTAGTTAGGGTTTTGTAAATTGTGTATCGTGTGATTTGTGAAGCTTAAAATGAATTTTATTACGCCTTGTTTGTTATACCAGATAGGAATAGAATACCACAAAAATGTCTGAATTACATGGGATATATTAAAAGTTTATTCTAATTCAGTGTCTGAGACCAATAAAATAAGATAAAAAATTATTCAAATCTACTTATTTATCTTATATTAGTGAGATAATGCAAATTCACCATTTTTATAGGATTAAGTTATTCCATCTAAAAAATATTTGACTTTTATTTAAAAAAATTTTAATTTTCATATCCTATCTTATTTAATTTTATCCTATATCATCAAAATAATTATATCCAATCCTGTGCACCAAACGGGGCCTTAAAGTCGATGCATCACCATTTGTTCTATAGAAACTTTTCTAATGCGACTAAGTAAAAGTTAATCAGAAAAATTAGAGTTTATGGCAAAACATTAAGATAACCCTAGGCCAGAAGAAAAACGTTGAAAAAAAAACCCACCGGAGAATGAGTAAATCTCTATTTTCAGGATTTATTCTTGCTGAAAGGGTGTTAATGGGAAAAAGAATGACATCTCTATCTTTTTTTTAATAAACTGTATTTTTTTCAGATTGGTTTAAGCTTGTTCAACAGACTAATTGATTTAGGTATTTGGTGATGTGCCTTATATTTTTGTGAGTTTTTTAATTTAAAATTCACTTTTTATTATAGACTGACTTAGCTTATATCTTTTTTTTTTTTTGGATATAGTTTCTGTCATGAGCAATAATAACAGAGATTTGGAGGAAGATAAGTCATTAAAAAATTAAAATTAAAATAATATGTATATATATGTATGTATGAAGAAGAATAAAAAGAGGGAGAAACTAGAGATGGAGACTATTAGATATAAAGAAGAAAAAAATAAGAAATTGAGTGAATTGTTGTATAAAGGGAAAAGGAAAATAAGTTAGAGTTTTGGCTTGTGAGGGACATGAAAAACAAGAAAAGAAGAATGGTTGGAAGAGTTCCATTTATTTTTCCTTTTTCTTGTAAATGGTGGCTTTGGTTTAGGAGACTAGTTTTATGATATTCGTAATTATTCCCTACTAAAATGACAGGAAAATGATGGCATTTTAAAATTTTTAAAAAATTGGTAGTGAAGTGGTTAAATCAAAGTGGGGTTTGTTCGACTACTTAGTCTAACAAACTATGTGTATACATTTTTTTGGTTTTGCACAGTGTGTCATCAAATTGGCTTTACATGCATCGGAAGGCTATCCACCTTTCCAGCTAAAATAGAAAATTTATTTCAATATGGTTTTCTTTGTACTCAATGCTTGAGCTTGATATTTTTAAATTAAGAGTGAATTTGGTAGCTAATTTTTTTTCTTTTGAGAAAAATTTTGATGATTGTTTGATAGGTAGTTATTTTTTGAATTAATGTACACAAAAGTTTTCCACCAGAAATTTTTTTTTTAACTCTTTAGGTTGAGAAAATTTGTTGGGCTGAAAAAATATTTCAAAACTTTTTCTCACTACTTTTATCAAACGAACACGAGAAAATAATATTTTTTCAAAAAAATTTAATTTTATCACCAACCAAACACAACTTAAGGAACATTGAGTATCGTCCACTCATTCATAGCATGCTTCTAATATCATAGAAGTAAGTATACAATCATGTTTTACATTCGAGACAAAAATAATATCAAAGAGAGTGTACAATCATTCCACCTATTACTTCACTCACTTCCTTGTAAACCTTTATTTTGTTACTCTACTCATTATGTAACCTTCAATCTTTAGTGATTTAATACAAATTTTCAGTACTTATTATATTTCTACTATTATGAACTCATAATCTAATGATTTATAAGCCAAATGGGCGTGTTACAAGCAAAATAGTGCGAAACAATTATCTTATAGTGTCCATTAACCTATCAATATCGTGGTATAGGAATGTCATTGTGGTGATCGAGGTTTTGTGCATGAAAGGTTAGAAAAAACGAAGTTTTCATCGTGTTACTATGGTACCCCTAGTGTTATCGCGATAACGCAAGGTTATTCTCGCACGTGCAATGTGCTACCGTGTTCAGCACTGGGTAGTCATGTAGTACTACAAAGATCGCAATTCATTTGTGCTTTCCTCGTTTCTCCCATGTATGGAACCTTTATGTATTGTGCTTCAGATCTAAAACATGTAATAGATTGGGTTGAACAATATTGCACCTTGTTGCTAACCCTCACCTCTTTCATTTGCATCATACGGATGTTGTAAGTGATCTTACGATTCTGTTTGATAAAAAAACGTATTGAATTTTAGACAGTGCGTGATGAGGATTGAAACATGATTTCTATACGAGTTCTAGTGTGTTATATGTGTACAAATCTTAGTAATCGTGCATTAGTCTGATTCATCACCAACAACACCGTTCTTCTTCTATCAATGCTCGTGGGATAGACGAGGGAGATTGAAATAAGTTGAACTCAACCTAGGACGTAGAAAGAGAGTTGTAGAAGGTGGCTAAGGCTTGTTGTGCGAGCAAGGGGAGAGCAACTGCGGAATGGATTGGGCAATACCGTGGTATTGCATACTGAAATTGTCGTATTTGGGACTGTTTATAATTGTAGTACTGCGGTATCTCTTATGGGCACCGCGATAACACGTATGTGTCCCAAAATGATGAGTTTTCTAGTTACAATATTGTGATGTTGCATTTTGGCATCGCAGTACCATATCTTTGTCCTAAATGTTGAGAAATTGCAGCAAAATAGCTGGTGAAATAGAGGACAAATGAGATGGAAAATAGGCAATAGAGACAGCGATAACCGCAAGTAGACAAATGACTAAAAATGACAAATAGCAAGGACAAAAATAGGGACCAAATCGCGAACCATTTGAACAATAATGCAATCAGGCAAGTAGATCTAAACCACAAATAGGAATATATCTGAATTGCAATCCATCAAGGACAATCGCAAACAATTCGAACAAGAGACCATTGAGCAGATATGAATTGTAACCCAGCAAGGATGAACAACAAGTATATATATATATTTATTTCAGTATATTTAATATTATTTAATAATAAATGGTATACGTGAAAGTTTATAAAAGAGTCATATATATTAAGGAATATAAGTTTTTTCTTTGACTTTTTTATAGTATTTATTTGTATTTTATTTATTTAAAAAAAAAAAAAAAACCAAGAGGCCAGCGTTGCTAACAGCCCATGACTAAATGGGCCGAAGGGGATGGGAACCTTGGGCGTACGTCCGTAAGCCATGAATACCGGAAAGATCGTTTGCATGGATTCATTTGAACGAAGACGCAAGATAACATAAATTAAAAAAAAAAAAAAAGAAAGAAAGAAAAAAACTGCAATTAAATTGGCCGTGTCATCTTGCTGCAAACACCTGTTCTTGTAGTTCTGTCAGAAAAGGGAGCAGAGACGGGCAGAGTGCGGAAGAGAGATAGAGTCTCTAACTCATTCCTCGTCTCCAGAAATTGTTCGTTCTCAGTCTCGTTAGCCGCCGCAACAGACGCCGAGGCCGACGTCGGCTGCGGAGATAAAAGGTAGAGACGTTTCTTGTTACTGCTTGTTTTTGTTAGAGCATCTTTAATTTATTTTTTAATTTTTTTAATCTCTAACTAGACTCTCTGATATGAACATTTTGGTTTGCCAATTACTCATCCGCAGAATACTATTTTTTTTGGGGTTAAAATTTGATTTATTGCGTTTTCAGGTTTAATGTATTAGGGTTTTTCGGAAAGAAAGTTATTTTTGCCTTATTTTTTTGGGTCATTTTTCTTAAAAAGACACCGAGCAGGTTCTGGATGAATCAAATGTTTGGGATCGCGATTGAGGTTAGGAGAAAATGGTGCATATCTTGATAATAGATATTGAAAAAGGGCCTAGATTTTTGTTACCTTGGTTTGCTTTTTGATTCGCGTTTGTTCTCCTTTAGAGGAGATGCTTGTGGGAGATTGACATTGCTAGTCTTTGACCACTGTGTAAAATATTTTGCATTTCCTTTCAATTTTGGAGGGAGGCATGATATAAGCTAACTGAAGTACATGAATTATTTTCCTTTATTTTGCTCTTCATGTCAATTTTTATAATCTTATTATGTTATTTGAATATTTTCTTGTAAGTTTAACAAACAACACATACGCGTGTTCCCAGGTTTTGTGACCTATGGCATCTTCAGATGATGAGGGGGATGCTGTGGCACAGTGTGTCACTAACTATCACTTTGTTGATGACAAGGATGAACCAATTTTATTTTCTGTTTTACCTATCCAATGGAATGAGAATGAGAATCCACAACCTGTGGAGAGGCAGGTGTTCTTGCATGGAACTGCTGATGATGGGCTTCAGAAGATATATAAACAAGTCAAATCATGGAAGTTTGAACTTTCAGATGAACATCCTGAGATTTCTGTGCTCTCCAAGGAGAATATTTGGATAAAACTTCAAAAGCCAAGGAAGAGTTTTGAAGGTATAGTCAGGACTATTTTGATTACAGTGCACTGCCTTGGCCTTGTGAAGAAGGATGTAGACATACTGGAGAAACCTTTGTGGGACCATTTGGAGAAAATTTTCAGGTTTGCTTGCTGATACTACTTTAAGGAGTTGTCTTGAATCCATTGGGTGCATCAAAGAGATGATTCTAGGCAATTTTAATAATTTAACATGCTAGTTCAAGGAGAAATGTATGAAAGAAAATTCATACTTCAGTTCATTTTGTCTTGGGAAGAATGCTTTGTAGCTTGACAATATAAATGATTATTTTCTGCAATGATCAGCTCTTATGAGGTCCGGCCTTCTGAGAAAGATTTGTTGGATCACCTGCCTTTAATTGATGAGGCTGTTAAACATGATGACACCTTATTGAAATCCAAGGTGTGTGTACTTAAAATTTATTTCTTATTGTTCTTGTTTGCTATTCTTGTTTCTTTTTTCTGATCATGATCTCTTGAACAGTTTCTGCTTGCATTTCTTAAGAATTCCAAGAAGAGGAATGCATCTAACAAGGTTTGTGCCATCATTTTTCTTCCACCATTTAGCTTGGTGCCTTGTACTTTTCTCAGCTTATATTTCGCTCGTTCTAATGCTGCCTTGTTACTATCCTTTTACTCATAACTGATTGTTTTGGCAGGATGTACATGTTGCACCTGATACAAAGAAATTTATTGTTGATGATGATGATGATGATAATGATGATGATGGAGATGAAGTCATGGTATCAGCAGATAAATCTGAATCTGAAGAAGAAGAAGACGACGAAGAAGAGAGAGATGTCTGTGCTATTTGTGACAATGGTGGTACACTGGTTTGGTATGATTTGTGTTTCTTGCCTGTTTCTTATATGATCATCACTCTTGTTTAATTTTGTTGATTATATTTATATCAATCTTGATGACTTTACGCAAATTTGATGCTTGTAGAAAATAATTGCAAATTTAACAAAAATAAAAATTATCTGCAAATTGTATGCGCAAAATGTAAGAACCATCGTGTCCCACTTCAAATACCTTCACCACACCCACCTTCACGCCCCTTGTTCATAAGCCTTCTCAATTAATTAGCCAAGAGAAAAGTGACAGTGGATCCCTTGCCTTTGACTCCTTTAGGACCTTTAATTTTTTCTCTTGGCTTATCATTGACGAAAATGAAGTAGGAAATATTGCTAATGTATCCAAATGTCTAATATGTTTTATCCAAACTCTTTACTTTATCTTGACATGCTTACACTTGACATTCATGATATAATATGGATAAGAGGATAGGTGTTCAATATTTTAAAATTTGGAATATTACCATGTTTGTTTTCCATTTAAAAGAAGAGAGGGCATGGAAGAAAATAATTATAGTTGGTGACATTCTAAGTGAGGGAACAAAGAGAACAAAAAATGAGTAAAAGAGTTAAAAATCACTATAAACTTAATTGTGAATAAACATTGTTTAAGTATCTATGTCCACATTTTGAGACCCATAATTTTTTTTGTAGATTTCCAATATCTTAGATTTTGAAAAGGAATAAGTAGGATCTCTTGATGTGTATTTTTATCCAACTCCTGTTCTTGAGTCCAGGTAACATAGCATTCAACAATTTGATTTCTCATTGAAGCCTCGTTCTTTCAACACAAAATTTGGATAATCAAGGCTTAACATATTATTAGCTTTGGAAAGATTAAATTTAAGCACAATTCCCTCTGTGCAGTTGCTTTTATAGTCTTCAGCTGTGTCATTTGCAATTAGGATGACATCAACTATGTGCCTAACTTCTACAAAGGCCTTGTGAGAGATAGCCACAGTTTTCTGCATCACCTCTGTTTGTGCCTTTAAGCCAATGCCTTCACATTGATTAGTAGAGGCTACTTGCTAGATGTATGGGTTTTTAGTTTCCCTCTTCTTTCAAGTTATCCTTCTTAGGTAGTAGACACACGCAAACCCCTGGGTACACGCATTCATGATTCCACTCTTATGAAATTCTTTCAACCCCCACGATGGCCCTTTTTAAGAATAGACCAAAAATTCTGATAGAAGAAGATTGTAAAGCCATTGGGTTCTTGTCACAGAAAGCATCGCTTCCCTTACGTCCTCGTCCTTTAAAGTTCTCTCAGGCTGAAACTATGAGTGTATTGAATTTGGTATCACCCTATGTATTCAAACCCTTAAGAGGGAGAGAATGAGGTTTCTCGGGATGGAATTTTTTTATTTTTGGGGGTAGTTCTCATCTGTGTTTCATTATTTGCACTTTTCTAAAAGTGGAAAAAAGTGATTTTTAGGAAAGTAAAATTCTCGTATAGGATGAGAAAGTGATTTATGCGGAGACCGATGTTATTCACTTTTTTGGGAAAGCGATTACCATGAAAACATTTTTATTTATTTATTTTTAAAAGGCAAATGAGAGGACAAAACCTTGGGATAACTCAAAAAACCACTCCCCTTATTTCACTCATGTTAAAATTTTACTCACTGTAGTTAAAATCTGACGACTTACTATTTGAATCTTACAGTTTGATTCAAATTGCAACCATTAGAAGTCATGATTCAAAAAAGAATTGCATGTTGGGGAAAATCACATGTCTCTTACCAAATCATGTGAGTCGTGGGACTTGATGCAAGTCATGAAATTGTGATTAAAGCAATTATGATCAAGCAAATACAAAATTTTTCGGAAGGCCTTGTTATCCAATGAATGTTGGCATAAACTTTTCTTTAAAAATATAATATATAAGTAATAGGTTGTTCTTTTGATTTATTTATTTGTAAAGTGAGTTTTAGAATAATTTTAAATCATCGGATATGTTAGATATACATATAAAAATAGTAGACTAACTTAGATATATTATTTGAGAAAAAAAATCTTATGATTTATAATTCTACTTATGATTCAATTTTAATCTTGTCATTAACAATTTAATGATCCAATTTCAATTTACAACTTTGTTTTTACTAAATGGGATGGCAATAATTATTATTAATATTAATTTAGTAAAGTTCTTTGATGAAATGCCCTTTTGTTATTTAAAAATAATAATTATTAATTCTCATCTAACTAATTTTTTATTTTTAATTAAAACTAATTGTACTAATTTTTAATTAAAACAAAGTTTATTACTTTAATAAAAATTTTTATTATTTGAAAAATATTTTATTCTTAATTTCTATTATTAACACTTTTCTAAAAACCTTTCTATTACGGATAATACTTTTTTAATTTTATGAAATATTTAATGTATTATTTCCAAAAAAAATTATTATTAGTATTTTAAACACAACTTTTGAAAGACCAATTTTATTATTTTAATTAACGTTACGTGTACTATCTTAAGAAAAGTGCATTATTGTTTGAAAATCACATTTTATTTTGAGTTTATAGCAACAACAACAACAATAACAACAAGAATTATTTCATATTTAATTTAGTATTCAATTATTTTCAAAAAAAATTTTGTTATTATCTTTTATTGTGACTAAGTTAATTATTTTTAATGAGTGTCATTTTTACTATTTTGATAAAATAAAATTTTATTGTTTTATTATCATATTTTTAAAGCTGGTTTGTATTATGTAAAATAAAAAATGACTTTCCTTAGCTTATTGGCTAATACTTAAGCAATGATCTTGTAAAGGCTTGGTTGTTAGGTTGGTTGCCTATAGTTCACTATCTTAGCTACGTTGACCTTTTTTGGGGTGGGGCATATATGTGTTTTATTTTTGCATCTGCTGATTATTTCATCATTGTAGAATCGTTCATTAACTGAAGATCATTTTGGAGCAACTCCCAAAATGTTTGGTAGATGTTCATGGTGAACTCATTGACGCCTAGTGGTTTTCTCTATTGACTCTAAATATAGCGTGTTCTATTACTTCAAGAGAGAAGGGGGCTTCAATGCCTTGAGATTGAAGTGTATCAATGGGCTGTCAACCGATGCCATTGGTTCTCCATTGTCCATTTAATGTTGAGGAGAACATTCTTGTAAGATACTCCTCAATCATTGTGGTAATTTGGTCCATGACCTAAGGATCTTGATGCCATGAGCTACCATATTTGGAAATGATGAGTACCCCATCCATGCATGCCTGAAACGAAATGATACAAGTTCCCATGTGCTAAGATTAGTTTCTAATGAGATAAGCTTGTGATCATAGGTTTATCTAGGTTCGATGCTTTGCCTCGTGAGAGGGAATAAATTCTCCCATCTCCAATTGTGCACATACTAGCTGATTGCATCCATTTGTCCATGTGAACAGAAGCCCATGCATTGGGAGGGGGGTTAATCAATGAGTCAAACTCCTTTATACTTGTGCTTAAGGAAGTTCAATTATTGTGTTCAGCCATTGTTTGACTGACAATGAAATCTCCTTCCAGGCACTGGTTTCTGTTGCATAGAGATGATAACCTGACAATTCATTCCAAAAAGCTTGCCTTTCATTCCTCAAACAAGGTCCACAAACTGATGTGAACCACCAAAATTAGAGCTATCATTATTTATCTTCATAGACATTGAAAAAGAGCACTAGAAAGTATCCTTAATGCCCATCATATGTGTATCCCACAATAGTCTGTACCCCATGCTAACCCAACTATCAAGAGAAGCCTCTGAACTACATATTTAAATCTTCATAAGTTGCATATGAAAGACTTGTCCATCTTTTTTTGATTTCCTAAAAAGCAACTATATCTGGTTTCATTGTGCATAGGAACTTTTGTATGTTCACTATCTTTACCATAGACCCACATCCCTTGATGAGCTAAGAGATAATCTTCATTGAGTTGCCAATCCCCTTGACAACCCAATGTAAGATGCTTGTATCTGGCCTTGACTTTTTGCCATCAAATTATGTCTATGGGTGCAAGGAACCTGATAATTTTTTCTTGTTCAATTTGTGTTTCTACTTCTCCTACTTCGACATCCCGCAACTTAGTTTGCAAATGCTAGATTTGTTCCATGGGTGAATTTGTGGACTTACGCTCTAGTTGGTCTATATCTATAGAAGAAAGATTATTGTTAGTAATGATAATAGATCGTACCTTGTTCCATTATGGAGAAGCATTGGCAAGCTCATCATCCACCTCATCATTTGCCAAACATGATGCTTTCCTATTTTTATGATCTGTATCTGTTTTTTCTGACAGATACCCATTTGGGTCATTTTCCTGGCCCAGGAATTTGAATCCGCACCAACTGGATCCTTATTGACTGAACCGTCTTGGCTATTACACCATCTTCTAGCTTGAAAACTTACCCCAGTAAAAACCTATTTTTGATAGGTCCCTCTTGAATTTGGCCCCCTCATCATGTTACTCTTCCTCCTTTGGAGGACTTTTAGGTTTGCAGCCAAAGTCTTGGGCTCACTAACAATGGCCTCTTTGCAACCAACTCTTGTGTACCCTTCTTGTGAACTGGGACCTTCGCTCACCACTCCCTTGATATCCCCATTTGTGTTAATTGGGAACACACTGGTTCAATCCACTTGCCTTTAGCTCTTCTACTGCTGCTTAAGTGGTTGTGCACGTCCCTCTACCACTTTCTCTCCACCTTTTCTCTGAAGGGCCACCTAGTTGTTGGTCTTAGTGGCATGGTGTCTATATGATTGTATACTATCATTTGACATTCTTAACGAAATCATTTAAATTTTTGTTGTTTCCATCTTGACATTGTTGGCTGATGTTCCGTATTTTAGTGATAGCACCAATGGCCAAAATCTTGGTTAGGGCGATCTCGAGCATGACGTTCCTTTTCTGCACCCTTCGATATTTGATGCACTCTTCAGTTATTGGAATCCATCTCCTATTTAGAATGAAAAGTCATCATTTTCATTGCGCAATCGTCCTCATACAATTCTAGCTATGTTGGTAGAAATCACAGTGATAAATATCGAAGCTTTAGTATGGTGTGTTCCTTGGGCCTACAATTGGTTGTTTCCTTTGATACATCTAACAGGCCATCATGCGGTTCAATGATCTTTGCAAAAGGCTATTTATTCAAATTACAGGGGTTTGTATCTTCCACTCCTATCCAACTTCTTCAACATGTAGTCTTTTTTTATTTTTTATTTTTTGAAAAGAAACTAGATATCATATTAATAGGGTAAAAAAGAAAAGAAAAGAAAGAAAGTTGGTTCTTTATTGGACGGCATATACAAATAGGGGCTAGTTACAATGATTGTAGGATTTTGTTCTAGTGTAAAATCCAATCTTCAAACTTGTACCCTTTGGCTAACTTAGTAATTGAAATCCAAGAAGCAAACAAAATCTAGGATCTCTCTCTTACAAAAACTCCATGGATCAAACTTTTTCATTGAAGATCCTGTTGTTCTTTTCTTCCCAAAATGTGTACCAAGTAGACAACACCATGGTTTGCTAATACTTTTTTATTTGCTAAGCTGAGATAGATCGAGAAATGTCAAATGAACTGTGAGTGGAAGGTCTTAGGAGACTTAGTAACTTGGTCTCTAACTGTTCCAAATCTATTGCAAAACTGGACATTGCCACAAATATGTGGATAACACCTTCATTCGCTTCTCTACACAAAATGCTTATAGAAGGACGTATGACATAGGTGCATGTTAGGCTTTTTCTTTTGTATAATTTTAGCGACAGTTTAATGTGTTTGAACTGATCAACCAAGCCAAGATTTTGGCTTTGATTGGGGCATAGGTAGATCATGTGAAATGTTTGCTGTCTAGGTTGGTGGTGTTGGTTCTTCTAAGAATTTGATAGAATGATTTTACTGAAGATGAACTCTGAGATCCCCATATCCACACAATCCTATCCTCCATTTCTGAAATTGGGACCTGATCAATCATCTGGAGGAGAGAATTGACTTCACTAATTATGTTTTTTGACATGTTTCTTGTGAGGGTCTGTAAGTCTGGACAGACCAGGAAAAGGGTCTTTGAAGGCCACTGTGCCACACCAAGCCTCCTCCCAGAACTTAATTTTAGAGCCATTACCCGCCTTCCATCTTATATGTGGAATAAAAGATGGGTAGATTTTTAATATGGCTCTACATGTAGATTTTAAAGTGGCTTTGGATAGGCAACACCATCTCTGATATTCCTACGATCTCCATGTGTACTTCTTGTTATTCTTGCCCATAAAGCCTCTGGTTATGGTTCATTCTCGAGCCTCCATAACCATTTCCCCATTAGAGCTATTTTCCTCATTCTCCACCATCCCAATCCGCCATTGTTGATGTCTTGAAAAACATTATCCCACTACACAAGATTGCTGCTATGTTCCTTCTTTTTGTTTCCCATAGTAATCGCCTCATACACTTCTCAATTTTGCATAGCAACTTTGCCATGCATTTGAAAGATCGAATTGTAATATGTTGGGAAGAATTCAAGAACGGATTTTAGAAGCAAAAGTCTTCTCCCTTGACAAATATGTTTGTTTCCATCCCTCTACCTCCTTTCTTGCTGTTTGTATGACTGACTCCCAAAATGACATATTCCTTGAATTATCACGTAACGACTTCCCCAAATATTCTGTTGGCCATACTCCCATGGATAAGCACAAATGCGCTGTAGGGAATGGAGACCTGCGGAGGAGAGCTTTGACGCTTTACTTTTGGCTTCGGATTGGATCAATAGTTGGCGGCCCTATTGTTCCGATGGAGAGAAGAACCTATGATTAGCTTTTCGGGAAATTTCCAAACGAACACTTTCACATGGCTACTAGGTAAATTAATCCCTAATAGTTAACTCCTTGCACTATTAAATTTCAGTCCTATAAGAAGGCAGAAAGTTTGGAGAATTATTTTTGCTGCCCATCTACTTCCTTCATTATTGTTTATGAACATCAAGTCATCTGCAAACTGGATGTGTGTAATGAGGGTCTTATCTCTCCCTTCCATAAATCCCTTAATTTTTTGATGGTCCACTGCCTTCTCCATTATGATGGATAGAGTGTTTGCCACTAATGTATAAAGAAAGGGGGATTGAGGATCCCTGCCGCAACCCTCTAGATCCTATGATTTTCTTTCCTATGTCTTCCATTAATAAATATGGAGTAGTTAATGGAAGACATACATCCCCTCCATTTCTTTCCAATATCTTTTGTTTTAGAACAAAATCAGGGCATCCCCACCTACCTGAATCATATATTCATATGTCTTAGCAGAATTTACCCTCATAATCAATCCCTCCTTCTTAGATACTTGGTAAACCATGACTGCCTCATTGGCTATCAAAATAGCATCCAGGATTTGCTTGCCTTGAATAATAGTCATCTGATTCTCCTCTACTATGCTCTGGATAACTTTCTTAAGGTTAAGCCTATTTGCCAATGTTTTGGCTATGATGTTGTAGAGGCTTGTAGTAAGGCTGATAGGTTTGAAATCCTCCACCTTGATTGAATGTACTTTCTTAGGGATGAGGCATACATATGTCTTATTCACCACCCTTTTTTGATGGTAGCATCTTGGTAGACTCTTTCATGCATGCCATGCCCATGATGTCTTCTTTGACTATCCCTTATTCATTTTGCAAGAAAGCTATAGTGAATCTATTCGGGCATAGGGCCTTTTTCCCATTACAGCTGAAAACAACTTCAGCCACTTCATCTTCCTCAAACTGGCATTTCAACCAATCCATCTGCTCTTGTGAAAGCTTCATCCGATCAACCCTTCATCTCCCATAGCTGTTTACTTTGCTCATTGAAAATCTTATTAAAATACTTTAAGATCATATGCTGAATGATCTTATCACCTTCTTTGATAATTCCTCCATCTTCCGACATGAAAATTCTAGCCCTTGCCTTTCTAATGGTACAGATTTTATGGAAGTATTTGGAATTGACGTCCTCTTGGACCTCTTCCTTGGCCCATCTCAGCTTTGCTCTTTGTTTGACCATCCTTTTAATTCTACTATCAACTTGTTGAATTTCCCTAACAGCTTGTTTCCTTCTATACATAAAACTTTCTGTATCACCCTTTTCCTCCACCGATGTCTCCATACGCTTCGGCTCCTTCCCCAATCTTCTTCTTTCTTCAGTTTCCGTATGGGAGAGTTTCTTGCACCAGCTCCTAAGTTTTCCCTAATTCCTTTGAGCTGCATTAATGAATGAACCTCCTAGCCTTGATTTTTTTTTCTTTTGCCACCAATGTTCCACTAATTTACCCAATTTATGGTGCTGTAACCAAGCATTTTCAGATCTGAATGGCACTGGTCCATGACTGGATATCTGTGTCTAAAAGAATGGGCCAATGATTAGAAGCAATCTTTTTTGTTCTGAACAATTTATGTTGTGCGAACAGTTCCATTTGCTCATTATTGAATGGGATATAATAGTGGCTTTATCCCAAAATTCCATACGACTCTATATGTTACACGAGCCATAGATCGAAGTGAACCACCATTTTTCAAATCCTCTCCCTTCAATTTGATGGATAAGGAATATTTCTTTATCCATTGGTTGACTACCTCAAATCTCCTTCCACATAACGAGGATTGCTCCCCTGCCATCCTTTTCGTTGGAAGTAAATTTTGGCTATGTGGCTTTGATCAATTCTTTCCTTCTATGTGTCATGCAATGCGACAATGTCTGGTCTGGTTGCACTTACTGTTCTTCTTATAGATTGTGACTTAAAAAATGACACCACAACTGCTGATGTTCCAACCAATTATCTTTATAAGAAACTTACCACCCCAATTCCTAGCAAGACAACCCTGCTAGTTCTTTTGCATATGTTGGATGTCCATGGCTCCATGGCGTATGAGAATTGTTGGACAAGTCTATAACTGTCTTCCTTTTCCCCTCCTCTTGCACTCTAGTCATTCTAGTCATCATCCTGTCCCTTATTATTCTGTATGTGATTTTTGTGGATAGGGTTCCTATCAGAGTATCGTAGGCTTTCCAGATAGAAGGCAATGGAGACTTGGCTTTGTGATGCACTGTGCTCATCTACCCATTGCTCGTCCTGCTCCATATTAGTAATATGGCCACATATCTTAGCATGGGGAGAGAGGCTTTCTTCCATGAGATATTCTTCTTCTGGCTCTTGCTTGTTCAGTAACGTCTCCTTAACAATGTTATTTCCAAATTTGGACTGTGACAAGAATTCTCAATTTCTCATTTTGATCTTGACATGTAAGTGGTTTTTAACCGTAGGCATCTTGCTAGAAAATTGGTGGGCTCATCATGAATTAGGTTGGGGTGGCTGGTGGTTATGGGATCCCCTAGAAAATGCTTATTTTATACCTTGGGTATTAGCCACAGCTCATATTCATTCAATATTAGCCGAATTCTTAGTCCAAGTCCACTTCGGAGTGACAATTCTTGATCTGTTTTGCTTTCCACGCTCTTTCTGTCTGTTGGGCTACTGCACTTTTTTCTGTGGACCCTCCACTTTTATTTTGCTATTATACCTTCATTTGCTCTTCGCTTCATGGGCCTACTCTACCTATTGCCACCTATTCTTTTTGTCAAATGGGCTTTTCGTTTGTAACCTCAGTCTTGATTTGGCCCCCCTGTTGAATATCTCGATGAAATCAGCCCCTACAACCCTGGGCCTTTCTTTTTTGCCCATTTGGTCTTCTTGGCCCACCATTTTTCTTCCCCAGATACTCCCTCTGGTGCTCTACCTGCTGCTCTCTTTATTGTCCTCCGCGTGTCCTTTCTTTTTACGATTGGTCATTGTCCCTCTTAACTACCACTTTGAGATGTAATCTTTATATCATACTTTAGCATTTCATTATACCAATCCTCTATTGTAATATCAGTTTGGAAGACTCCCCTCTTCTCCTTGGAGATACAACAAACCTTTAGTAATCGCAAAGCTCTAGCCACAACAACATATGCCAACCAACATCCCTCTGCATTAGTTCATCCACCTCCCTCTCAATCTCCTCCCATAAATTCTTATCAGATCATCTTGTAACCAACCAGAAAATGGAGCCCCAATTATATCTTCACCCTTGATCAACTCCTATTAAGTTTGCTTCTCCTTTATATCCACCATGTTACTTGATTTATGGCGTTCTTAAATCCTCTCCTTCATTTTTGAAAGACCTTTTGTTACTGTTACCCTGGATTTTGGAGGTCAATCTTCTCGAAATGAAGAACTATTGTTTCAAAGTACTGACTCAATTGCCTCCCTAACATTATTCCACCTTCTAGAATTAGCTTCCTTTGGCACAAAGGAAACTCCCCCTTTGATTGGAATACATTTCCACTAGTACTGCATGATCATGTCCTTGCTTGAAGCACTTGAAACTTCCATCGCATGGAGCTTTGGTGGCTTGGTTAAGCTCTTCCTACTTCCATTCTGCTCTCGTAATACTAATACTGGCATAGTAGCATTTTGCTAGGTTTGCTTCTTCTAGTAGAATCTCCGTTGCATCAACTTGTGTTTTGTTCTAAAGGGCTGTGTCGTACACCTACTTTCGTTTTCCATTTCTGAGAGCAAAGAGTGTGACCAGTTTGATCATTTATATGCCCTTTTCATTTTTTGGTAAGAGCTTCTCAAATCTTGCTGTCATTTGGAGATCATGTTTTATGTCCTAGTTTTCTCTTGATTTAACGTTTTGTCTTATTTCTTTTTTCTTTTATGGATAGTTGTCCATCCTCTTGTTTTTCTCTATCTACTTGGCAAGGACCAATAGTTTTCTCCATGCACCGCTTGGAGCTTGTGCCATCTGCTAGAACTCTACTTGACACGAATACCAAAAGTTATTTAAATCAGTTATTAAAAATAAAAAAGACCTTCAAATGGCCTTCTTGAGTTTGGTTTCTCTTCATCACTTCATGGGTCTAAACAACTTTGATGCGTTGTTGGTGATCCACAAGTGTACGATATCAATTTGTCATATAGCCTTGGTGGGCACTAAGTATCGTCCTTTGGGAATGAAAACCTTATTTATAAAGCCTAGTTATATAACCATAATTTTATTTAAGCTATCTACCAAACAAAATTAAAATGATTTATTAAATAGTAATCGCTAATTCTATTGAACTGAAAGCACGAAGAATTATTTCTTATTAGTCAATCAGCTACATATCTAGGCATGAGAGTTTTCTACTCATCCCTAATTAATTACAATTAATCTCTTGTTTTATGAACTCCAATTTCTTGTTTATAAATTGCGAATAAAGTTATTTAGGATCCTTTGCTGAGTGTAACATAAATTTCTTGTTCAATTTCACCAATTTCCTCTTTTGAGTGTAAATCAATAAAATCAAAACTCACAATTTCAACAACCAAGTCTCAATTTCTTACTAGTTACAAGTTTCCCAACTTAGGTAGTCGCATAGTTCATGAATTATATTATTTAACCTAACAACTCATCTCTCGAGTGTAGAAATTAGATTTACTATCATTCAAACTATACCAGTAATTAAAAAGCATTAAAAATAGAAATTCATGAATAAACTTCGAATTGGAGCAATAATAGTAATATAAATTAATTGGCTTATAGTAGTACATCCACAGCCTAGATGCTAAACTTAGTTATTCATACTGTAGTAATTCAAATTACAAGATTTGAAATAGCAAACCAATTGAAACATATCAGAAATTTTCCTTGGTTTGATCTTCAATTAATAATCTTCACAAATGTTGCTTCTTGTTGTTTATTGATCAAACTCTCCTTGTTGCTGTCCTCTTTATGTGTTCTCTTCAAAACTCTCTTTTAAAAACCCTTTTTATATCCCCAAATTTCAAGGCCTAAGATTTTAAAACTCTCACACATAAAAAAATATCGAAATAATTTTAGTCGCATGATTACCACGGTATAGTACTGTGCACAAAAACATTTCATCTGGTGACCACAGTATTGTACTGCTGTAGTGACTCTTTTCAGTCTTTCTTCAATGGTTACTGCAGTGGTGCATTCCATTATCGTGGTAGTCACACTTTTTTGCAATTCTTAATTTTTCTTCATTCTTTGCTCTCTACATTGATCAATTCGCGTGTTTTATCCGTTTTACTTCTCTCTGGGCTTGATTAACTTGCCAAGACACTATAATTTAACAAGAATCAGTTCAAAGAAGAATGATAATTAAAAGAAAATAATGTACACTAAGGACAGGAATCAACAATTACTAAATTATTCAAATCAATATTAAACTCACAAAAATCTATTATTTATTTCTAAATTCTAAACTGTCAATATAATCATTTGAAATACACATAATACTATGTAAAAATTAGGATTCTAAATACATGCAATTATAGACCTAACATGCGTTTTAAAATTGGTATTATTTTTAGATTCTTGATACTTGCTACTTTGTTTGTGAAGATTCTTGATACTTTATTTAGTTTTGTTAGCATTAAACCAGAGGGAATTATATTAATTATTTGATTATTTCATAACATTTGTATATATTTTTTGAAACATATTGACCAAATAATTTTAATAGCTTGTGTCAATAAGAGATAAAACACAATATTTCATTTTAAATACCTTTTTTAAGATTGATAACTTATAATGGGTACCCATTGGAGTAGTCAAACAAACAATAATTGGTATTTTTACCTTAATATTTATCAAAGTTTGATATTATTTAATTTGAATAATTTTAACATACTTAAATTAGCATAATAAGATTTAAAAATTATTAATGACAAGTGAAGTTTTTAAAAAAGTTTCAAACCAACAGGATATAGATAAATAATTTTTTTTTGAATATTTTAAATTTAAATCGGTTGTAATTTACTTAAATTAGTATAATTAGATTTACAAAACTGTTTAACTGACATGGTTTGGATATGATAAAATTATTTTGAGTAATTTTTTTCTTTAAATAGTGTTAAGATTCTTAAATTACCATAATAAGATTTGAAAAAAAAAATTACTTGGAGTATATTTTTAAAAAACTATTGTAACCAATTTGATATATATAAATAGAAAATTCTTTTAATGTAAATATTGGTTATATACTTTAATTAATATAATAAGATTTCAAAAGAAGAATGTAGCTTAATTTGATAAAGTACAATTTTGAAAAATTTTCTATATCAATATGATAAAAGTTTGAATAGTTTTCAATGTAAAGAACAAAAAATAATATGATAATATTTAAAAAATTGTTACTTAATTCTAAATTTCTAATAAAGTAATTTTAAATGATTTTCCTAAACTTATATTGATAAGTAAGATAATCTCGAATTTTTTAATGCAAATAATGGTTACTTAAATGAGTATAATGAGGTTTCCAAAAGAAAAAGTTAATTTAATAAAATATTTTCTTTAAAAAATTTCTACACTATTATGATATAAATATAATAAGATTTTTGGATAATTTTTAATTTAAATAATGATAACGTTAATATAAGTTTTAAACAATCTATTACTTAATTTTAATTAAAGTAACTTTTTAAAGTAATTTTCTAAAGTATATGATGCAGATAAGTAATAAGTTTCTAATATTTTTATTTAAATAATGGTGAGTTGGTACCTACTTCAATTAATATAACAAGATTTCAAAAAAAGTGACTTTTGATGGCTTATAATCTTTGAAAACTTTCATAAACTGATATGATAAAAATTAAAAAGCGAATAATTTTTAAAGAAATTACTTTATTATAATAAGATTTTAAAGAAATCTCTTACTTTAATAAATAATTTTTTTTAAATATCTTCCAAAAATGTAAATTATTGTGATCTAGATGGTTGACGAATTATGAACATTTTGTAATTTAAATGTTATAAGAATATTATATTGGGTTGTAAGGCTGGGCCATGAGTTGGGGCACGAGCTAACTTAGTGTTGGGGCACAGCCTGGTTATATGCCCAGCCCAAACAAAATTAAATTGGATTGTTGGGTCATGCCATTTGAGCTGGCTGGGGTTCAAGACATCGTATTGGCTTGCCACCCTTTGGCAATGGGAGTCTTGGGTCAACTTAGTGCTAAATTAGGTCTTGGCTTGAGTCAAGGTGGATGTCGATTTGTGCCAAGCCCATGGACTGTAGCTCAAATTGACACCCCTTGGCATTGTTTTGGATTGACAATGTGGATTTTCTTTGGGTTATCCATTACTGGATTGGCTACCATTATGGGAATATGTTGTATATTAGTATGAGGTCCATCACAAGAGTCCATTTTTGCAGAGGGTTGGGTCAGATGTGTATAGCATTTTACATTTTTTGATTTCATCAGTACACTCAATATTGTTTGTTTCTTTTAAAAGAAAGGATCCTTGTGCATAACTAAACACTGTAATACAACACTATAAGATCCCATCTTTATTTCCAATTTATCACTTTTTTACGAACTTAATTCTCATTTGTCATTTCATGTAAAACTTCCTGCATATCAAATGCAATTGGTTGTTGATTCCCTTATATATAGTTCTTGAGACTAATTGAATAATTGATAATTTGCTTGAGCACACCTTCCTCATTATCCTGTGGAGTGCCATCCTCCCATGCCAATTTAGGAATTAAATTTTTGGATTTTAGGAATAAGATTTGATGAGAATTTGGATTTGGCTTCTTCCTTCATAGCTAATCAAACTCCAGGATTTGATGCACACCTCTTCGCAACATATTGCTTTAGGGTCATCCTTTGGCTGGCTTCTGGGTAGTTGTCTTTTTTATAAATACTTCCTAACCTTTTGTGATATCCCTTTTATCATCAAATATTTCCTAATGCATTCTTCTTTATCAAATGGTTGTTTCTTTTGTTTATCTCTTCCCTAAACATACATGTTCATTGTTTTAGGCCTTTAGCTTAAATTTGCATAATTACTTCTAATGTTCTTAGAGCATGTCTGTTGTTTTAGGCTTTTAGCTTACATTTACATAATCACTTCTAATGTTTTTAGAGTTTGTATGAACTTGCCATTGCATTCGCTCTGCAACTTTCAGGCAGCTGTTTGAATTTAGCTTCTTGAGCCAAGTGTATTTAAATCTATTGAACCTAAAGGGGTTAGGACCTCCTTTTGGAATTCTTGTCCATCAAGACCGGTGGTTAATGCTACACCACCCTTTACCAACCGGGAATTTTTCAAGTTTACAAGGTCTTTCATTTAAACACTCTTGCTTTTTGGATTCATTTGACTGCCACCTTTTTTCCTGACTCTTAAAGGACCACCTTTTCCTACTATACAGTAAGTAATCACTTGCCTATGATACTGTTGGTCAGGAACAAATATCTATTCCATATAGGATTTGAACTTGTCTTCAGCATAAAAAGTCGATGTTCTAGCCACTGGATGTAAGGAACGAAAAGTCATTTTTTATTTATCTTAGCTTCGAGAACACAAGTCGTTCATTTTGTTTTAATACACAATTCAAGATTTTGTTTGTGTTCGTGCTCCCCTTTCATAAAGACATGAATAACCAATGATCTTGAATGACTGGTTTGTTGTGCTTGCTGATACAGATGCACATAGTTGTTTCTTTTTCTTTCTCTTTTCTTTTTTCCTCTTACAACTTATTGTTATTCTAAGTAACCCTCTGTTTTGATGTTTCATGCTCTCTCTTTATGTGACTTGCATTTTTGAAATAAATTAAAAAGTGATATTATTTATGATTTTCTCCTTGATGAAGTAGTTTAAGATTTTTCATAATTTAATAACGAACATGAAATCTGGTGATTAGGATGCCAAGATTGTTGATTAATGTCTAGATAGTAATTTCATTGTTGATCCATATGCCAATACTTGACATTTCTCAAAGGTGTTCATGGAAAGCCTTAGAAATTGTCTTTAAGTTAGAATTCTCTTTAAGCATTTTTGTTGTTGGAATAATTCAGGCTTTATTTCTTTATTTAGTGTTGTTGATTATTGATATTGTTATTTTATTTCTGCCGTTCCTGCTTTTCTAAGAAACCTTCAATTTATTTTTTTAATATTTGTTTTTATTTTTCAGTTGTGAAGGAAGATGCTTGCGTGCTTTTCATCCAACTGAGGCTGCAGGAGAAGATTCATTTTGTGAATCCCTTCGCCTTTCTAAGGCTCAAAGGAGTGTATGGACACTAATGCTTTTTTTTTTTTTTTTTTTCTACATAGATTTAATCTTTTGGCTATTTATTATTTATTATTATTTCTATTTTTTTATTTTTTATTTTTGGAGGGGGGAGGGGGTTGTTTAAGATTAGAAATTACCTTGGAGTAGTATGGAAATTCTTGTCCAACTAATCCCACATATATTTCTATTCAGGTCATACAATCATACCATTTCACCTATCAATTTGCTTCTTTTTTTTTTTTTTGGAAGGAAACTAGACTGTCAATCTATTTTCAATGTACATGTATTAACAACCAATCATGGTGCCATATTGAAACCTGAGTGATGTGTTTATTATCCTTAGGATGACCCTCTTACGTTATTTCGTGATAGATAAGCCAAGCCTATCCAAATTGCCAATGCTAAGTGACAATTAGATGCTGTTGGAAAGGAGTCTGGTTACTTCACTCTTTATGAGAACCAAATGATTCTCCAATGAACACTCTCTCCATGCTTTGGATTGATGCAATACCTCTCAATATGGCAAGTCCAAAATGGTCTTGTTCTACAAGGAAGCCTCAAATGGGAGACCATACTCACATGGATACTGGTCCATTATTTCTGCAAATATTTTGGCAAAATTCTCAAACCTCAGTAGTTTTTAAGGATAAATAGGAAACAGTGATAGAAATCTATTTCCCTTCTATCTATCTTGACTTTGAAGCTAGCTTGTCTCTGCTCTCAGTGGTACTGTGCTTCCCACATCCTACTCATGCGCTCCTCTTTTGTTACATGAATGTGCTCTACCCCATTGACATGAACATTGTCTTTCTCAACTAAAATCCTTATAGTGAAGCGAGTGCCTGGTTCCAAAGAAATATACGGTCACAAGCTTTATAGTTGTAAACTATGAAATGTTGATAGTTGGTTCGCACATCACAAATTCTTGGACATTTTACAGACTTTATCATTGTTCACAATAATAATGATAATAATAATAATAATAATAATAATAATAATAATAATAATAATAATAATAATAATATATATTATTTTTTGCCTAATATCAGTCCTGTAAATGGTAATTTGCTTGAAAGAAGCATAAAATTCTTTTATCCAAACTAATTTCATCTTATAATGTGCCCTTTTTATTTCCCTTGCTCTTGTTTGATATTTTTTTTTGTTAAGTGTGTTATTGATATTTTCTTCATTTGTTTGACTTTTTGCAGGGGAATTTTGTATGTGCAAATTGTCAATACAAGAAACATCAATGCTTTGCGTGTGGAAGGTTGGGCTCTTCTGACAAATCTTCTACTCCTGAGGTATGCTACCATTTTTGAAATATGGAAGAATAACACCTTTCTATACTTCCTTTATCCTATTGGATGCTAGAGTTGAATTCTGAGCCATCAGAAGATACCTACTTGATTCCTTTAGCTATTGTTTCTCCATCCCTAAGGATTTAGGTCTTAATGTTTTTTTTTCCCTATGTACTATAGAGGGTTTCTGTAATTTTCTTTTTTGGATGACTTAAAAAATATTTTGAGCACTGAAATATTAAAATTAAATACTATATTATTATTTTAATACATTATCTATTTTACTCGTAGGCATATACATGAGTGGGGGATCAATGAATAAATAAATATTTTTTAGGGACTTGCAAATAATTATTTTATGTTCTATCTTATACCCGTTGAGGCTTCGCCCCAAGGCCTTGTCTTACCTTATAGAAGCTTACCACCTAGGTCTGCCTTGACAAAACTCTTGTGAAGTACCATAAAAAATTGGATTTGATTTAGTTCATATATATATATATATTGTTTTTTTGAGAAGAAACTAAATGTTATATTTCAATATAAGAATCTGCCAAATGAGCTATCTGGGCAGATATCACAATGGCTGTAAATTGTTATGCCAATTACACAATCAATCTCCAAAATTATATCCTTGATTTAAACTAGAGGTAGGAGATCCAAGTAGAAAACAAAATGTAGGATCTTTCTCATATCATTCCTACTGTCCTATTTTTGCCTTTGAATATCTTATCATTCCTTTCTTCTCAAACACTGTACAGATAACAAACAAAATTGTTCTTCAAGCCCTATGATGGTAGTTGGGGAAACACTATCTGGCGCCATAAGGTTACTTTCCATGGTGGGAGGGACGATTTTATTACGCTTCCGCTGCCACTGTTTCCAAACGTCCTTCAAAACTATACAATGCCCAAACAGGTGCTACAACGTCTTAGCATCGTTCCTTCAAAGACAACATATGGATGGTTGCTGTTAGTGAGAAGGATATCTTCTTTATAGAATGTCTGCACTATTCATTTTATTTAAAAAGATGAGCCAAATTAGGAACTTGGCTTTCATTGGGGCTTTTATTTTCCAAAGGAAGTTTACATGTGAGAATCGTGTATGTTGATCCTTAGCATCTAGGTGCAGGCTGAAAGATTTGACGGAAAAGATGTGGCAATGGTCCCCAGTCCACACGGGTCTATCCTCCTCTTTTGAGGGTTGCAAGGTGTGTAGGATGTTCAGCAGCTCGGTTTACTCCCCCATGTAATGTCCCCAATGTTTCTACTTATGTGTAGATTCCAAACCCAGTTCTCACTCTCCCCCCACTTTGCTATGATTTAAAAATTCAGAAATGGGCGCCTTGTGGTTGTTGGATAATTTATACAGATTTGGGAACATCTCCTTCAAGCTTGTCTTGCTACACCATTTTTTCTCCCAGAATTCTATTTGGTCTCCCCCTCCCACTTTCCAGCTTAGTAAAGGTCAAAAGTGTGTGTAGAGTTTGAATGGACTTCTTTGCGTATCTTATGCCACTTTTATTGTTGATGCCCGCCTCCTTATCCTTAGCTTGCGACCCATGGATGCTCTTGATGATTTGAGCCCATGACATCCCCAGTTGTGTATGCATCCTCCACAACCATTTACTTCTTGAAGCCATGTTTCTAACAACCAACTTGCCCAGTCCTAGCCTGCCCACTTGCACTACGCTACAAACTTGGTCCCATTTGACTAGGTTTTGTCCTTTTCCTTTTTCATCTCGTTTCCAAAGAAACCTCCTCATGAATTTCTCTTTGATGACAACTACTTTTTTTGGTATTTGGAATGTGGAAAGAAAGTATATCAGAATCGCGTCGAGGACATTTTGCCTTGTAGAAGTCTTCTTGCGCCGGATAGGTAACTTCCTTTTCAACTTTTCACCCTTCTCCTAATTGTTTGAATTATCGAGTTCTAGAAATCTATATTATTTGGGTTGCCCCCACGTGGAAGACTCAGGTAATTCATTGGCAAGCTTTTGTTGGAAACCTTGAGCTCCATAGCTATTCTACTGGTCTCTTCTGTATCCATGTAATACCCACCAGTTGGCTTTTGTTGTTGTTTACTGACAGCCTTGACAGAAAACAAAAAGTATGAAGAGCCCCCATTGTAGCTTGAATATCCTCTTTACTATTCTTTATGAAAATTAGGCAGTCATCCGCAAATAGAAGATGAGGTAGATGGATTTTATCTTTACCCCCTCTCATGCCTTCCGGTTTCTCCACAACGACTGCCTTCTCTATGAGTTGTCTAGTGAAGTTGTTTGCTACCAAGGTGAACAAAAATGGGGACAGGGGATCTCCTTGCTTCAGACCTCTGTGTCCTTTAAACTTTCCTCTTGGTCTCCCGTTTATGAAGATTGAGTAATTCACGGAAGTCAAACAAGCCTGTATCCACTTTCTTTATTGGGGGCCGAAGCCCTTTATCTCCAGAAGGAAGTACAAGAATTCCCATCTGACAGAGTCAAAAGTCTCAACAAAGTCTACCTTCAATGAGAGACCTTTTGTCTCCTGCACCCTGTAATCTTCCATTGTTTTGCTGGCTATTATAATAGCGTTCAAAATCTGCCTATCTTTGATAAATGCCATCTGATTTTTACTCACTGTCATATGCAGAAGCTTTCACAATCTATTTGCGAAGGTTTTAGCAATAATCTTGTAGAGGCTAGTTGTTAGGCTAATCAGTTGAAGTCATCAACCTTGACTGAATTGAATTTTTTATTTTTATTTTTATCTTGAGACAAGGCATATATAAGTTTCATTGACCCAATTGTTGATTCACTTCATATTGATTTTATTTTTGTTAACATTAATGTAATTTCTGGCCAAAGATCAACCATCTGACTAATGTTCTTTTGTTGCAATGTGTGTATGTTGTAGAGGGTTGGGGTGATGAAATTGAAGATCCCATCATTGCTCAATTCATTGCTTTTTGATCTAAGTTTTTTTATACCTCTCTTTGGATTCTTAACAATGTTTCGCTTGGCGATAATTACTTCTTTATAAATGAAAATTAGTGTGTAAACCTATATAAAATAAGGGGAAAAAAAAACTCATTAATGAGGTGGGTGCCATAGTGATGTCATCACACATTTTTTGTTAAAATATGTTGTGATTTCTTTTGGGTTTCTCCAATAAAATTTCTGTTTTCGACTTTTTTCAACTTTTTCAAAATGCTAGAGCTGCCAAAGGAGAATGGGTTTGCTTTGGGAATGCATCAAGAAGGTTTTGAAAAGGCATATCCAATTGATGAGAATGTAAACAAATATGACATGCCCTTTCATTACTATTACTCATATTTCTATGAAAAAATTCTCCTGTATCCTCACGAACTAGACAATACTATGCTCTTGTCACTTCTTTAATTAGTTTTATATACTTTTTTTTGTTTGATATATAGGATTTTTTTTTTTTTAAATTAAGAAGGAAGAAATTTTGATGTATTATCAAAATGATTAACTCTGTCAATAAACCTTTACAAATTCAAACAATTTGAAATGTCTTGGGAGAGTGGATTGAGGATCCAAAGGTGATCCCTTTTTGCATGTGTTGGAAATTATTTGAGGGAAAACCTAGTTGAATACATAAGACTAAGATTTTTGACCCCTCTACGCATGTCCAAGCCTAGATTTAGTTTATGAAGAAATTTTATGGTGCAATGAATAAATTTATTGTACTATATCATAAATTGGTGGTGGTGAATTGGTCTATACTTTAAAGTAGAGTATATTATTTGAGATTATTAAAGTTATTTAAGAAGATTATTATTCAAATTCAACTACTTTAATCATTTTGTCCATATATCCCTGCCCCATAATTTCAAAGAGGCTTGTTGCCTATGCAAGCACCCACATTCTAAGTACTAATGACCTTGTCATACACCACCAACACAAATTACACATTGCTATATTTGAGATCCACTGTATATTTTAATCACTAAGCAAGTACACAAGACATAAAATTAAAAATATACATATGTTTAAGCCATAAGTCTTATGTCATCTATTAAACAATTTATGAAGTGTGAGGAACATGAAGCCAAATAAAGATGATTCATAGATCCAACCAATTGCATAAACTAATTAAGGTGGTGTTTGGTAGCTTAGTGCCAACCTCTGTAAAAATTATATGGTAATTAAAAAAAAAGAACATTTTAAGGATTTCTTTTTTAAAAAATTTTCAATCTCTAACTGAAATACAGGTACAACCTCCACAAGAAGCAAAAATTTTTCACATATTTCAGTAGAGCTTAAAAACCTTCATATTAGAGGTTGTAGTTGAGGTTACATGGAGTTACCAAACAACATGTTCAAATAAAGTGAAATAAATGATTGCCAATTCTTTCAACTAATCCTATGTCTATATCATGTGGACTTATATACGCTTCTACCCAACATGCGACTCCATTGCACTTCTCTTGGGCGACATATAATCTTGAAAGCATGGGACGAAAATTCGACTTCACTTTAAACTTCGATCTTTGAAAATTAAAATTAATTTAAAAAGATTGAGAAAGTCGAGAGAATTTTTATATAGATTTGCTAACTTAGAGAAGTTAAAAAAATTTTATGTAAGTACTAAAATATGTATAATTTCTATTAAAAATGATGAAAATAAATATAAATTGATACATTTTATATATAAAAATATAAATATAATGGTTCAAACATGCATTTTAATGTTAATAATATTTAATGCCCATTGCACATGTTAATAATTTTATATTATTTACCTGTGTATTCTATGAATTTTACCGAAATTCACCTTAAATTTTGAAGTTTTCACAAATTTCGCTGAAATCTTTGAAGTTTTGCTGAATTTCTAGAAATTTTCTATTATAATTAGACTTTGGTTAACTAGCAAAAAATCCAAAATTATTAGTCGAATGAATTTTGATTCCTTGCTTGAAAGAGAGGAGATAAAAATGCCTAGTAGAATAATATAGCAGGCCTACCGATATGTATCCATTAACATTTATAAACAATCCATGCTGTTATAACAATCATGCTTGTATTGATTATATAAGCAATGAAATGTGAAAATAAAATTTCTTTACCAAAATGAATATATAACTTTGTGTCCATGAGATCCTTATCTAGTATTTCCACAAGTAGTAAATTTTAGTACTGTGCTTAGAAAGTTTTTTTTATTTATATTCCAAGCAATTCCAATTCTGCGTAACTGACCCAATAGTCTAGGCAATTTAAGTTCCGTTCCATTTAAGGATGTGGATGGTTCATTATGTCATGAGCATGACGTAGGAATTAGATCCTACATCAGCCATGTTTATGAGGCCCTTTATACCAAGTTCACTAGAAAAATTATTGTCATCAAAGTTCATGCAACTGATTCATAAATTATAATCGTGCATTCTAAATAAAAATCCATATCATAAAAGCCAATAATTATTAGTCCAATACAGTTCACAGCCTTACAAAACTTGTAGAATAATTATTAAACATGCTAAACACTTTTATATATTTATGATGATACATATATAATGAGAGGATGAAACTATATTCACCTTCAACTTGAAGTTGCCATTCAACAGAGTTCTTACTTTTGGAGCTTTCTAAGGTGACGTGAGGAAGAAAGGAAGATGAGCATGTTGATTTGAAAAAGGCCATATGTGAAGGAGGTAGAGACATGAAACACTGAAGGCTAGACATTAGTGAGGAGAAAGGGTACTAGAAGATGAGCATGATCTTTGAGAAGAAAGGAAGAAATCCTAAATACAATAATAGCAGAAGACTAAAGAAGCAAGGACAATTGCATGGAACATATAATCAACAAAATCATTGTAGGGTATTGGTAAGAAAAAGTGGGAGTCGGCGATTTTACGCAAGCCCAACAAAATTTAAGTACTTCTTAGTATGCTATTCTTGGGATAACAAGGAAACACTTTTATAGGAAGTAATGAAGACATAGGTTGATAGGTATACTACTTTGCATTTTGTAAGGAAATGTTTGCAGTGGATGAGAAAGGAGAGAGATACACAAGGTTCTTGAGGCCAGAAGAGGAATCTCACGAAAGGAGTCTTCAGAGGAGACAAATTTGAGATGCTTATTAAAAAAATGGTGAACGATAACGGTAGGCCTACAGAAGTCATGAAGATAGTGAACGAGAGTCATCATAGTGTTTTTATTCTAAAAGAGAAAACAACAGATGCTTGGGGGAATTTATGTGAGGCCTTGGCTCCAGTGGTGAAGGGAGTGATGGAGACCACTAGGAAGGAGGAAAAAGTGATGAATGATACAACGGAGGACATAAGAGGATGTAGAGGAAGGGCGTAGGAACAACAAAAAAAAAAAAGAAAAGAAGGTGAACAACACTATTTAGAGTTAGAGAGAGAATCCAAAAAAATTTGGAAAGAGCACTCCAATAGCGCAACCGGGAAGAAGAAGCCACTCGAAGAGACATGATAGCGAAAAAATTTTCTAGTCACAAGAAACTTGAAGAAGTCACAATGGAAGACGATGGAAAGAGATGTGCGACAAATGCTCAGACGGGAGGTGCAGATTTGAAAATTGGATGTTGTGTGAGGGCTAATATATTGCTAAGAAAAAGAAGAGGCAAGGAAACTCCTGGAATGAACCCATTGGATCTTCCATGAGGGCTTTTATCTTGGGGTGTGGAACATGCAAAACATTTGCAAACACTGGTGAAGCATGCAAAGGCAGGATGGACAAAATAGAGGCGACACTCTCAAACTCGTCAATGGAGATGGCAGTAATTTATTTGTAGGTCATGTGTTTGATTCCCGCCGAAGGAATTCGAGATATACAATGACGAAGGTATTCAAAAACTGCATTTGATCAAGCTTGAAGGACTTTGGGCTCTTGAAATCATATAACTTAAAAGCTAGATAATCTGTTAATTGGCAGGAAATTGTTTTTCGGGTGAACGGAGAGAGCAAGGGCGAATGACAATAGAAATTAAGAGTAGTGATGATGACAACAGTGTGGAGGATGATGTGTATAGACACAGACGACAGAACGTGGCGCAAGTGCAATCATGTGAGCACAATAATCTCTTGGCTGATAGGACAGGGTAGAGAAGTGGAAACAAGGGAGATGACACGTGGCATAAGACAACATGCACTTGGTTCTAATAGATAGGTGGATCATGGGACCTAGATGAGCTACCACACAGGCTGAAGGAGAGAGGATCTGGGCTAGACTAGTGGACTCACAAGGACAAAGGCAAGGCGAAGATGGATAGTAATATGAAGGCCCAGAAGTATATGGGCCTAGAAACCACACATAGACTAGCCTTGGTGCATCAAGACCAAGCTCCTCATATGCAAGGCCTAGTTCACCGAAAGGCAGGGTGTGTCAATTTTACTCCTTTGAGGGTGTATGTCAAAAAAAAAAAAAAAAAAAAAGAAGGAAAGTAGGACATTTAGAGGTGCTCTAGCTCAGTGGGAGGAAAGAGTCAACTTGGAGAAGGGGACACTTATCAAGTTTACTCAGAAGAAGAGTCAAACATTGGAGGACCTAACTCAGACATACATTGAAGGAAAATGGTTCTCGAGACTCCCAAACGAAAGAGGAAGAATTGATGGAGACTTCTAGTAGGGCGGCAACTTCATGAAGAAATTGAGGAAAGCCCGATAGGTCGATGTCTGTAGTGGCACTTTACTCACTTTTCTCCCACAGGAAACTGTCAATACAGAGACAACCAATGAAAGTCTCATTTTTACTACTCCTAAATACAACCAAGAGAAATTGAGACGTTCTAAGAATTTTTCAACTTGTTGCACACAAATTCAAGAAGCTCGAAATGAAAAGTAGAAGCAAGAAGGGGGATTACAAATGTTGCAACGTAGAGTCGATTCAGAGGCCATGCACGAAGCTCACGAACAGGAACAGGAAAGAGTGAGGAGGTTCTTGTAGTCCATCGGCGTGCAACTGACAAAAATTAGCCAAGAGAATTTACATGTTTGGGCTTTGGTGGTGGTCGGTTTATGATGAAGATCCTTAGTTGGAACATTAGAAGGTGTGGTTCCTCCTTCGAGTTGTTAGCCATTAAGACACAACTTTTGCAGCTAGAGCTGACATAGTATCCATGTAGGAAACCAAAAGAGAAAAAAATGGACCATTTAATCGTTTCTTCTCTGTGGTGTAAAAGATTTGCCTGATGGATTGAGCTTCTGGCCGATGGGGCGTCTGTGGAGTGGTGATCATGTGGGATTCTAGAAGGGTTGAGGCCTTGGACAAGATAGAAGGTTAGTATTCTATTCTATCAAAATAAAAGGCAAGGTTTCCAGGGATTAGTGGTTGTTTACCATCTCCGGACCTTGTGGAACCTAAGAAAAAGGGGAGTTCCTAGAGGAATTGGTGTCAAATTTGACTATGGTGCAAAGGTCATGGTGCTTAGGGGGAGATTTTAACAAGGTTAGGAGAATGAAAGAAATATTAAACTACAACCAAACCACCAACTCAATGAGGCTGTTTGAGGAGTAGATCCAAGATCTCAACCTGCAAGAATCTGATCTAAGAAACATGCAGTTTGCTTGAAGTAACGACAGAACCCCACCAGCTGTGTCAAAACTGGATAGATTTCTCTTTAATGGAAATTGGGAAGAAGGATACCCTTACCACAAGGTGTGGGGTCTAGAGAGGATAACGACAGATCATTGGCCTATTCTTTTAGGGACTGAAGAAATTAGTGGGGACCATCTCCCTTTAGGTTTGAGAATCGGCTTAGCATGCAATATTTCAAAGACATAATCCAAAAGGAATGGGCTGATATCCAAACTAGGGGATGGGAAGAGTATATATTTATGACTAAATTGAGTGATATCAAAGATAAGATCAAACAGTGGAGTAGAGGGCATAAACTGCAAGGCAACATTAGAAGGGAGGAGATGCAAGAGAATCTAAGAGCTTTGGGTAAAAATGTGGAATAGGGGGAGGTGGATAATTCCATCCTTGAAAGAAGGAAAGAGATCATTAAAAAAGTTTATACAATACACTGTCAATTGGAACGTTTAGCTTGACGGAACTCAAAACCTAAGTGGGCCAAGGAAGGGGATGTGAACTCTAAATTCTTCTGAAAGGTTCTTATCATTAGAAAGTCAAGAACCATGAGTTTTAAATTGGAGGACAAAGAAGGAAATATTATAGACGAGGAGGAAAAAATTCAAAAGAGGATCATAGAGTGTTTTGAAGATCTTTTTGAGGAGCGATAAGATTTGGAGGGTGCAAGGCTTAGAATGGCAAGACATTTTGGAGTGCTATAATAAATTTTTAGAAAGACCCTTAAAAATAGAAGGCTTAGAATGACAGGCCACTGCTTTCCTCTTGTTCATGGCCAAGTTGATTACATTGCTGATGGCCTAGATAATGCACTTGTCATTTACCTACCTGTAGCCTTGACGATGATGTTGCTTATTTTTCCTCTAATTTTTTTTATTATGCCCTTGCTTAGTGGAACCATATGTCTATTAATGCTCCATTTGCAGTTAAATAATGATTGCTAATGTCTACTATAGATTTTTCTTAGCTTCAAAATCTCTATTGATATCATTTGCTTTATTTATTTACTTGTAAAATTGTTTATATTTGTGCACATATCATGCGACATTTCAGGTCTTTCGTTGTGTGTCTGCAACTTGTGGCCATTTTTATCATCCAAAATGTGTTGCAAAACTACTGCATCCTTATGATGAATCAGAAGTGGAAAATCTTAAGCATAAGATTGTTGCTGGAGAATCATTTACTTGTCCTGCTCATAGATGCCACATCTGCAAGCAAAGTGAAAATACAAATGTTGCGGACTTGCACTTTGCAATTTGCAGGCGTTGCCCAAAGGCTTATCATAGGAAATGCTTACCCAGGTTCCCTTGATTGCTTTTATGTATTTTGTCTGGTGTTTATATTTAATAATGGGGATGAGATTTGTCTGCTTAAACTTGTCTTCCATTGATTAGGGAAATTGCTTTTGAAGATTCGGAGGATGCAGATGTAATGACAAGAGCTTGGGAAAACATATTGCCCAATAACCGTATTTTGATATATTGCTTGTAAGTTTTGTTACTGTGTCACAGTTTTCTTATTTACTCTTGCTGCAAACTTTTTAGATTATTTTTTAAAAAATTATTTGGACCAGGGAGCATGATATAGATGCAGAACTTGGAACTCCGGTCAGAAACCATATTATATTTCCAGATGATGAAAGACAAAAAAGAACTTTAGGTCCTCAATTAAGTAAAAGGAAGACTTTGGAGGAAAGAAAATCTTTTATTACTGAAAACTCTCCTCGTGAGACAACTGTTCCAAAGACATTGAAACGAATTGAAAATGATTCTGATGGAAAAGAGCGCACAAAGAAGAAGCTAAAGTGTTCGTCTGGACAGGGCTTTGATTCTGGAAAACCTCTCAAAGATAGCCTCAAATCAGCAAGGCAATTGGAAAAGCCTCGCCATATAGATTCAGAGAGAGTATCAAAGGGGGACAAAAAGTTTTTGCTGCAGGAAGTGGAGCTAATTAAAAGATTAACCAATAAATTTGAGAAAACCAGCAAGAATGGTGCCCCCCAAAACAAAGAAAGTAGTCCACCAGCTGTGATAGATGCCGAAACTAGAAAGAAGTAAGAGACTTGCTTTACTTTTATTTGTATTTCACAATTCCAGCATTCTTATGAAATTTTAATTGACATATTCTTTAGTTTTTATTTAACCAATATCATGAAGGCGGTAAGGTGATGCCAAAGATATTGGTCAAGTTTAGGTGCTTAGGTGAAGAGGTACCTAGTTGTCAGAAATAATATTTATTTCTATAGCCTCCTCAAGGACAGTTAATTAGCTTTTGTTGGCAGACTTTATTCTTCATATATAAGTGTCAAATCATGACTAACTATTGAACTTTGGTTTACAGACTTTATTTTTGTGTCTGCACGTTGAAAACCAGCAAAAAATAGAAAAAACACAAGTTGACAACTGTGGAAAGTATAATGATTTATATTCCCGCAAATTTGAGAAGTAAGAAAGAAATTGAAAATTGGAGCAGTGGATAAGAAAAGATAACTTGCATTTAAGCTCTCAAATTACTTATGTAGCAATGTGAAAGTGATGAATCTTATTTTTATTTATTGGCACTAATCCATTGTAGCTTCTAAAATTATTCAACAAGCACCAGAATGTTTCTTACTTTTGGCCGAAGGGATTTAGTTGTGGATGACCTATGTAAATTGCTTAGAAGTGGCGATGAAAAACTTGGATTCAATTTGGATTTGTTGTTTTGGCAATCATGCAATAATAGTTTAACATGTTAGTTTATGTTCAAACTTTCTTGTGCTTGAGTTGAGAATGGTGGAATAATTTTTTCAGAATTCTTGAGTTGCAGGATAGTAGCTTTGATGGAGAAGAAAACATCTTCAATTACTCTAGAAGAAGTAATAAAAAATCATAAAGTTCCATCTACCCATGCATACTCCTCAAGAAGTGTAATAGACAAGAGTGTTACACTGGGGAAGGTGGATGCTTCTGTCGAGGTGCATCTAATATCTGTTAAATTTTTGGAAATATCAATTTCTGAAGAATTCATTCGCTGTATACATAATTCCTTGATATATAACCTTGGTTCATTCTTCATTCATAGGCCGTTCGAGTAGCCTTACGAAAGTTGGATGATGGCTGCAGTGTTGAAGATGCCAAAGCTGTTTGTGGACCAGAGATCATAAATCAAATAATAAAATGGAGGGTATTTTTCATTTTAGCCAATTTACTTTTCAAATTAATCATTTATTATATCCTCGACCTTTGTGCTTAGAACTGTAATAAGTGACACAAAGGTGGCGCAATTGTTATAGAGGCGGCTTTGGAAACCATGATTGTTGGTTCAGCTCCTACCACTGATCACCCTAGGCAGCAGGGGAATTAATGGGTTAGGATGGGCCTTATGCCTACCAAAGAATGTGGTTTAATTATAGAGCTGGTTAAACAATTAGCTCAAGACTAGCTAAGGTTGACAACTTGTGTCATGGGGTCGTAACAGGTTGTGTTAACAACGGGTATTACCCATATATTGCAAACGCAAACATTTGCCATCTATTAATCGTGCTGTGATTTGCAAACACAAACCCGACACATTAAATAAATGAGTGACCTGTATACGACACATTTAATGTGATTGTAAAACAGGTGATATTATGCTAAACCCAAACGCAATTAACTTCATGTTGTGTTCGGGCCAGATTATTGTATCTTGTTCAGTTTGATTTGATTTGCTTTCAATTTTTAAGAGCTCAATTCGTTAACAAGATTAAATTGATGAGTTTTTGAAAACCTCCAAACTGAAACAAAATTGAACTGAACTAAACAAACCTGTTCGCTTTGGTTTGCAGTTTGAGCAAATCCAAATGCCATCCCTAGCATGGGGTGAGGAATCTATACATATATATATATATATATATATATATATATATATATATATATATATATATATATATATATATATATATATATATTTATATTTTAAAAAATGAAAAATAATGAAAAAAATGAAAATAAAGTAGAAGAATAAGATAGTGCAAAAACTGCAAGATAATATTTTAAAAAATGAAAAATAATGAAAATAAAATAAAAACAAATGGCCATTGAGCAAGATAGTGCAAAAATTAAAGTAGAAGAATAAGATTAGAGAGTTGTAGGCTATGAGGTTACTGTCAGTGGATTGCTTTGAATTTTTAATTTTGATTCTTTTATGAAGATTAAAATAGGATTTAGATATTTTTATACTTTTAAATATCTTAAATAAATGATTGAATACTTTAATAAAATTAATAAAATTATGATATAATAAAAATGGAAATGAAATAAATTCGTTAATATTTCAATAAAACTATAACAAGTTGTAAGTGATGAATTAAAATTTAATAAAATGTATATTGCAATAAATGGTTTTATTATATTGCAAAGTATGGTCAATATCAAATATTCAAAATTATTTTTAATTTCTAATATTTTCATATTAAGAAGTTTAAATTCTAAAATGGAGCCATGGAGGCATTTTATCTTTAAAAGAAAATTAAAATAAGTAGTCGGACTAGTTCAACCAACATGTTCACATAACGTTTTATTAAAATAACTGTAAATTAGTAAATTTAACTGTGTAGAGCTAAAGAAAATAATGTTTCCAGATTCTATCTTAGATTGAGGTAAGATTTTGGACATGAAGAAATAGAAAAATTAATTGAAAAGTTTAAAAATGAGTTCAAATGATACTAAAACATGGAAGAATATAAACTTATTTTATATATATATATATATGTATGTATGTATGTATGTATATATATGTATGTATGTATTTTAAAAGAAACATTAATTTCCATTGATAGATAAAGAATTACATTCTTCAAAAAGAGTTATATTTTTCCCTTCTCCCCTACCAATGGCCATTGCAAAATATTTTTCCACCCTCTTAACCACTCTGACAATGAATACCCCTTTGATAACGAGCTATTATTAATTTAGAAAGAGGCTACAGAATTGAGATTCGTCCTAGATCGTTCTTGAAGGAAGAAATTTGTCCTCAAATCTTGGCATTTCTTTTCTTCTACAAACACTGTACCACCGCCAGGCTTGTCGCCATCCAAATGCGCTCTCCATTTCACGTTGATCTCTTCACAGAGTGGGCAACCACTAAAATGAATGTCCTTCGCCCTTGTCTTTGGGAATATTGGTAAATGTCTCCTCCATGTTGCCCATACCAACCTTCAACAAGGGCATGAAAGAAACAAATAATTCACTGACTCACTACTTTGCTTACACAGAATATAGCATGATGGAGAAATATAATGATTCGGAAAGCCCTTTTGAATCATTTCCCTTGTGTTAACTTTCCTTTTAATTTCCACCTACACGAAAAACTTTACTTTGGATGGAACTGCCTTCCACATTTCCTTCACTAATGCACACTGTTGTACCATTGGGGCATCAATCAAATTAGAGAAAAAAAGATTTTGTGGAGAATTTTTCATTAGACTCTTTAAATCAGACAATTTTGTCATGCCTTGCTTGCAACTCACATTCCCTTAGTAACTCTTGAAGAGCTACTGCTTCCTCTTCACACCTTAGGCTGCCTGCCACTCTCAAATGAAAATTCTATTTGGTAGATGCTGACCCCGCATTTTGATATAAAAATAGGATATAACACAATTTTTACCCAAAGATTCCATTTACAGTCTCGGAAATTAGGCTGCAAATGCTTCATTCCCCCACGACAAATCCTCCCAAAATCGAATTGCATCTCCTCTCCCTAGCCGTAGGCTAGTGAGTGGGTGAAACCATTGATATAACGAGTGTATAAACTTCTAAGGGCTTCTGTATGTAGCATCTTTTTTACCCTCACATCTCGATTATTAGACTTCAATCCATGCCTGCTTCGAATTACTTTGCTCCATAGCTTATCTTGCTCCCTTGGAAATTGCCATAACCATTTCCTGCCAATGCTTTATTTCTTTCTATCAAATTTCCATTCTACTAAATGGAGTGCATGCCCTTCCTCCATCCCGTCCCGTAGAAAATCGGATCTAAGAATGCATCTAAGAATGCTTTTATTAAGGTAAGCCTACGTCCTTTCAACATAAACACTCGCTTCCTCCCTGCTAACCGTTCGGGCACCTTAGATACAACCGGATCCCAGAATGGCTATGTCCCTGGTTGACCACCTACATACATCCCTAGATACTATAATGGCCATTTTCCCTGAGCACAATCGATCCTATTTGCAATTCCTTGCACCCATTCCTTTGAAGAAGATATCCCAACAATACATGTTTTGTCCATATTAACTCTCATCCCTGAGATCTAACAAAAGATTTGCACTATTTTAAAAGCATTCTCTATGCTTCCTTCCTCTCCATCCAAGAACAGTAGGGTATCGTCTGCAAATTGCAAATGTGATATTTTGACCCTTTCCTTCCCAATATCAAAACCCCTGATCCTTTCCATCTACCTTCCCATGTCCACCATTCTACCCAAACCATCCGCCACTAATGTTAATTAAAAATAGAGACATTGGATCTTCTTGTCTTAACCCCGCTACCGCTTCAATTTTGCCTCAAGCTCTTCCATTTATTAGTATAGAGTATGTGATTGACCTCATGCATCCTTCGCTGCAACTCCTCTGTTTTACCCCAAAACCCTTCATTTTTAGGATAAAATCTAGGAAATTCTAATCCACCATGTCATAAGCCTTTTCTATGTCAAGTTTTGCCACCACTCCTATCTTTTTCCTCACTCTATTATCTTCCACTATTTCATTTGCTACTAGAATTGCACTCGTGATATGTCTGCCTTTGACGAAAGCCATTTGATTCTTTGAGATGGTGTCACCCTGGACCTCCATAAGCCTATTAGCCATTACCTTTGCAGTATGTTTATATAAACTCGTGGTAAGGCTAATAGGCTTATTATATTGACATTTGGGGGCGGGGTTCGCCACCTTGTGAGCCCTTTCCTACGGCCAATCTTGTATCTCTTAAAAGATTCAGTCAAAATGTTGAGCTGAATCATATGGTTCACTCCAAAACAACTCAAGTCTAATTCTCGGGGTTACTTTGCATGTGAATCAATTTAACATCGTGGTAAATTACGGTTGAATTAGATTAAATTGTTGGCTCAATTGCAGTGAATTGGTCTGAATGGTTTTTTGTTGAAAAACATTAATGTTTTCATAGCCCTAAGAAAACTTTAGCATAGACAAATATATGATTCACTTATGCACCTTGAGTACCAACTTTTGGAATATCAAAATCCCATGTTCTAACACCAACCACGTCACACTGCTACAACAATCTGACCTTTTTTTTTTTTTTTTTTTTTTTTTTTGAAGAGAAACTAATATATTGATAATAAAAAGAGCCTGATGAGATATCAGAGCTCGAAATACATCAAAAGTATAGACTATGCAAGATTTTTTCTCCTTGACATAGCCACTCCCCAAACGTATAACCTTTGCCTAATTTATTACAGGACACCCAAGACGCAAAAGGACATTAGACCGCTCCCAAATCGCCATCTCCGATCTATGTCTATCCAAAAAAAGTCTTCTATTCCTTTCTTCCCAACCGTGTACCAAACTGTACATATGATGATCTTCCAATACTGCTGAATTCTTCTTAGCAACAATCTGACTGTTGAAAATGCATTAATTAAAAAAACATACAGTATAGAACTTGGCACTTGGAGCGCTAAGATATATTGAAAAAAGAACCTAGTTTTATCTCCAAATCGTGTGACCTTGTCACATTTCTTTGTCTTCGTTTGTTTCTGTTGCTGTGCATTTTTTTCCTCTTGTTCCGGTTTATAGCATTAAAAGGAGAAAAACTTTGAATCATGATATAGTTTCTTTTTTTCCCATTCAATCACCAATTTATGATTCATCAAGCCTTAAAACAATTTGCTTCCATTTAATGTTTGACAACCATTGCTTGACCTTACATCGTCTTTGCACATTGTTGATAAACTGCTTTTTCAAATGACTTTGGATCTATATTGGCGACATTAGCATCAATTTCTCTTAGGGATCTGATCCTTCTTGGGAGACTTGGAGACGACGGATAACTATAGCTTATAAAACCTATTTTGCGTCATGACAAAATGAGCCTTGTGTTGTATGATTGTATCACCTTATGCATTTGTGGTTTTGTAAATTCTTGAATGGTAATTGAAAATTCATAAAGCAGTTCTTGGATTCTTTGAAAAATAAATAGTAAAAGTTTCACATGCCAAAGCTTTATCCAATCTACTTTTCAGACTCATCATAATCAATTAGACCTTTACCTTAACCACATTCTTGGATTTCCATTTTACTTAGTTTTAATCTCTCAAACAAAGAGCAACACGTGTAAGGATTCATCTTATAGTAAAGTTTGGTTTGAAGCCAAATTCAAGCCATGTTGAAGAATATATATATATATTGTAATATTCACATATACGATACTATTTTCGAGAAATATTGGGAGCCATGTATTCGTCTATCATAATATATTACAAATTATGCTGGGATATGACAAGCAAGCATACAGCTTCGCTGGTTCCAGCTTAATTTTCTCCTCTACTCTTATCACTTTCTGTATTGATCAAAATCTTGCAGCAACAATTTTAGTTGGTCTACTACCAACCTGAAAATTGTTTTGCTCATTAAAGCTTGAAAATTGT